>BJCM01264228.1:0-21097 GCA_018326385.1 Flaveria bidentis
TTATGCATATATCAAAAATTTATTAAGACAATAGCATGAAAATCAATTGATCTGTCCGTTTTATTTGAAGAAATACATATAACAGAACTTAAGTATAAATACAAGCAATTCAAATATATTATAGAATCATAATATGACACTAAGAAACTTTCTTGATGAGTTTTGATTAAAAGTAGTGGACATAGATCTAGTGTTGATTGCAAAGGGAGTTGGTAGCATTCCCTTGGTTTTCCATTTCCAATAAGTCTGGGATAAACTAGAAGACTAACTCCTTCCCCTCTTAGGGCTTCAACAAGGTGTCTATTCTAAGGCTTAGGAGAATGAAGCATCCCTGACTGTGAGTGAACTCCCTCTACTTCCAGGCAATAGGACTAAACCTATAGTATCTTCTCTTCTCCAGTTCTAGCTTATGTTTGAGTTTCCTCCGACTACAAGGTAATTTCCCAGCTTGAGCAAAAATGGACGAACAACACCTCCTTTCCTTGCATTAGCGCCCGCTTTTCCACATGCACTTCAGGGAGATGGCAAGTATAGATCATAGCTTTAGGCTTTCAAGCCTTTCTTCCTAGGACAAAAGCCTTTACTTGAACTGATTGCAAGTATACTTATCCACTAAAATTCAAACAAGGGTATATTTTTAACATGTCATGTGGATTATCATGTTGTGATGTGGATTAAAGAATGAAAAAAATGGACACCACATTCAAGTCACATATTAACAAGACAATCATTTTGTATTTTTTATGTTTTGTGAATGTTTTTGACTTTTTCATATTAATATGTACAAGGACAGACTCATGCTTTTATTTTTGTTGATAATTAATCTAAGTTGATCATGCCCAAAGACTCAATTAGAAAGTTAAATCTAACTAAATCAAAGGCTTTAGTGAATAAATTAGCAAGTTGATTTATTGTATCCACTTTAATTAACTTGATTAAATTTTTTTCTGAGTGATCTCTCAAAAAATTCTATCTGATTTCTACGTGTTTTGTCTTACTATATTGCACTGGATTAATAGTGATGAACATAGTAGCTAAGTTATCAATGTGAATTGGTGTATGAAGAAAATTGTAACCATAATCAAGTAATTGGTTTTGCAACCATAAAACATGAGAGCAATCAACTGAAGCAACTATGTACTCAGCCTCAGCTGTGGATACTAAAATATTTGTTTGCTTTTTGCACTACCTAGAAACAAGTGTTGGTCCTATGAATTGACATCCACCGGTTGCGGGTTTTCTGTTGTTATTACATCTTCAAAAATCACTATTAGAATATGAGTGGAGGTTGAAATCTCCTTCTTTGGGATACCAAAGTTCAAGAGTTGGCTTCCCTTTAAGATATCTGAAAGTCCTCTTGAATACATTCAAATGTGACTCTTTTGGATCTAATTGGTACCTAGTACAAACACACACAACAAGGATTATGTCAGACCTATTGTAAGTTAAATACATTTAATATCTTATCTATATAATCTTTGATCATTTGATTTTACTATAGGATCAGGTACAATCTTGTCTATTGATTTTACTATAAGATTCAATGAATATACTTCTACTCATTGATGAATTTTCCATCTAGTTTCTGATAAACGTGCAAACCAAGAAAGAAGGTTAAATCTCCCATTAAACTCATCTGAAACTCAGATTTCATCAAACATTCAAAGTTTTCACACAATCTTTTATTTATTGATCCAAAAATAATGTCATCCACATAAATTTGGAAAACCAAGAGATCTTGATGATCATGCTTGAAAAAGAGAGTCTAATCAATTGTTCCACTTTTATATCCATGCTTGAGTAAGAAGGATAATAATGTTTCACACCACTTCCTTGGTTCCTGATGAAAACCATACAAAGCCTTATCAAGCTTGTATATCCTATATGGGCAATCAGGATCCTTAAAGCCCGGAGGTTGAGCAACATAGAATTCTTCATCAATTTTACCATATAAGAAGCCATATTTTACATCCATTTGATAAACTGTGAACTTCTTATGTGAAACATAGACTAGGAAGACTCTAATGGCTTCAATCCTTGCAATAGGTACAACGACTTCATCATAATCTATCCCTTCATCTTGAGTGTAACCTTGTGTTATAAGCCTTGCTTTCTTTCTGTCTGTGATGCCTCTATCATCTAGTTTGTTCTTGAACAACCACCCTGTACCAATTGGATATTGGCCTTCAAGCAGATTAACAAGATTCCAAACCTTTTGTTTTCTCAACTGTTAAAGCTCTTCTTGCATGGCTTCAATCTAGCTATTGTCTTTTAATGTTGTAGTGATGTTGGCAGGAACCACTTATGAAAGAAAATAAGAGAAAAGAAAAATGTTGGCAAATCCCCCCTGAATTATTATGGTTCTTTTATGAAGATCACTAATGATGTTATCTATTGGATGATTCTTATGAATTCTTGATGTTGGGATTGGTGCAACTTGAATAGATGAATCAAATTTGGTGATATTTTTTGTTGGAGATGGATCCAGTTGAGATGGAGAGTCAACAAAGTAGTCTTAATCATCATCATGTTGATCTTCTGAAGCTGAGTGAAAGCCATCTTCATTTTATGTGTCAACAGATGTATGTATAACTTCCTTTGAAGTTACAGGAACATCTAAGGATGTTGTTTGTTTATCTGCTGATGTGTTGCATTCCTTTGAAAGTAATGGATTATCTAAGGAAGAAAGAATATCTACTGATGTAGATGGCATATCTGCAGAGTTCACTTCTCCGGATGCATTAGAAACTTTTGTGCATGCAGAGTTACCTTCTCCTAATACTTTGTTTACTTCTTTCGAAGTTGAAATGCCATTCCCATATGTATTGTCATGACTGGTATGAGATGAAGGAACACAATTAGTAGCACTTGAAGTGTGTAATTGCAATCTTGGAGGATTAGCTGATAGTGACACTTCATTCATACTTGGAGGTACATAAGGATATCATGTATTCGTAGAGCCTGCAACATTCAAATAACCTGAGTTAAATGAGTTTGTTAGAGCATCTATATCAAACAACCAAGATGACCCTTTCATAGATTTTGGAAATAAAGATTCATCATAAACTATATTAGGTGATTCCTCCATAATATTTTGTTGTAGGATATAAACTCTATATGATTTAGATGTTCATGAATAACCAACAAAGAAACCATCATAAGCGTTGTCAGAAAATTTTCCTAATTGATCTTTTGTGTTTAATACAGACATATGGCATCCAAAATCTCTAAGATATCCTATCAAAGGTTTTCTTTTAAATAAGAGCTCATATGGAGTTTTGTTGTGTTCTTTAACAATAAATGTCCTGTTTTGAACATTGCATATTGTATTCACTACTTCAACCTAAAAGGTAATTGGTAAGTGTGAATCAACTAGCATTGTTCTTGCTACTCCAATGAGAGTTTTGTTTCTTATTTCAGCAAATCTATTTTATTGTGGGGTTCATGGAGCATCAAATTTTCTTGCTATGCCTTTGTCCCTGTAAAAGGAATCTAAAACATGATTAACAAATTTAGTTCCATTTTTATTTTTTAAAAATTTGACTTTTAAGTCAAGTTGATTTTCAATCTTAGTGATAAACTCTATTAATGTTTCTGATGTTTCACTTTTTCTGTTTTAAAAAATACCCATGTGAATCTTGTGAAATCATCAACAATTACAAAACAATATTGCCTCTTAAAAATGCAAATCACATTGGTTGGACCAAAAAGATCCATGTGAAGCATTTTGAGTGGTGTTGTATTTGTGTTGATTATTTTTTATTTATGAGACACCTTATGTTGTTTTCCTTTATAACATAATGAACAATGATTAGAAAAATAAAATTCTTTTTATGGTAACCCAATGACTAAGTCATTTCTCACGACTTTGTTCACGTTCTTCATGTTTGAATGAACCAGCCATCTATGTCACAACTGAGATTCATCTTCTAAAGACTTAGAAATTAGACACGTTTCATTTCTTGTGATAGAGGTGTTAATCATATCCAAAACACATGTGTTTCCTTTTCTTGATGTTGTAATAAGTATACGATCTTTTGGAATAGGAAAACATGGCTTAAGAATGTAACATTTAATGTTATTAAATAAAGTGGTATAGTTTTGATCATAAATTTAAAAAACACTCAGTAAATTGTATTGTAAATTTTCATAATAATTTACTTTCTCAAAGTTGAGTACACCATTTGTTACTGTTCCTTCACCAACAATTTTACCTCCCTTCTTATCCCCACCAAATGCCACATATGAAGCAATTTTATGTTTGAGGTGAGGATGATTCTATTAAAGATGGCCTTGAAGCACTTTGTTCTTGTTTCACAATCACTTCTTCTATCATCTTCTCCTTGATTGATGAAGGTTTCAACATCCTTTGATTTTGAGTGAGATAATTGAGTACCCTTCTCAAAATGATCAAAGAAGTTTTCATCAGTATTGCTTGACTTCTCCTTCAACTCTACCTTCTTGTGAGGTGTTTTGAGTTGAGGATGTTGTTTTTCCTTTTTCTTCATAGTTTTATCATGATGGTTGTTTCTTAACTTTGGACAACTTTTTCTTTTGTTGCTTCTTTTTGGGCTTTGAATCTTCTTGACAGTCACTTGATTGTGAATTTGATTCAGCCTTCTCAAATTGTTTATTATTTATGCTTTTTATTTTGTTCTTTTTGTTGGAATAACATTCTTGAGTGGAATGGTTATTTTTAATACAAATTACACAATGTTTGTTGAAATAACAATCAAAAGTCATATGATTGTTCATATTGCATATGGAGCAATAGCTATTGAAGTAGAATTTATTAGTGTTGTGATTATGCATATCACACCACTTGCAGTTCTCTGATTCACTTTTAGATTCAGCTTTCTTCTTCTTTAGCTAGTTTTGTGCATTTAACTCCTTTCTAAATTTGCAGCTGATGAATATTTGATATTCCCATACATCATGTCAAAAGGATCTTGTTTAGCAGTAGATGAAATTTGTTGCTTAAAATTCATAGCCTTCTATTGCTTAAAATTCACAACTTTCTGTTTCTTAAAATTCACACCCTTCAGTTGCTTGACTTTCTTCATATTGTTTGATTTAGCTGATATTTGCTTCCGTTCATTTCCTACAGATTCAAAAAAATTTTGCTTCTGTAGATCTACAATGAGTGTTGGTTGATCAACATGTTTCTTCTTCCGGAGGAATTTTGCTGATGTTGCTTTCATTTCCTTGTCCGCGAAAGAGATTTTGACCTCTTTTATAGATGTGGTAGTTTCAACAACTTCAATTGTTTTTGTTGATGATTTTTGTTATTTGTTAAGTTCATGAAAACCTTCATTCAGCTGAGCAATCATCTTATAGATAGTCTTTAGCATATTTCTTTACTTTGGAGGATAAGGCAACTTGATTTCTTTAAGAACATTGGGCATGATGGGTACGCAAGCCATCATCATTTTGCTCATCATGTTCATTAGAATCATCCAAATCATCAAACTCATCATACCCAATTTCTGAGTCATTTTTTAAATGTTTTGACTTAGAAGACTTAGTTTCACTCACCTAAGTATCATTACCATTTTCCAATTGATTAGTTTCAAAATTTAATTCAATTTTGGTGCTTGGAATAAAATGGTTTGATAAGTTGTTAGTCATGGAATCAGGTAAAGGTGTATAGCTATCATTCAAAGGGGGTGCTAACTCATACTTGTTCTTTGATTCAATATGAGAATTCAACAGTTTCTCATATTGATAAGATGATAATTGAAACTTTTGAAGTTGTTAGAGGACCGTGTACGTACGGAGTACTAACTGATAATGTGTGTATACCTAATCAAATAGTGCGGAATCCTATTTGATTGGTGATCCAATCGGTGAGAACGCAGTTTCGATCAATCTATAGATTAATGAAACGTTAAGAATGATTAGAACACAATCAACTGCGAACTATGAAGTTGGAACAGGTTCTTTGGAGTCTCTGGATGGCTAGGGTACAAATTTGAGTCGAAATTCTTGAAGTGTTTTTTCGTTTTTCCATGAATTAGGTGGTATTTATAGGCTAGGGTTTGTCAATCGTACGACTGAACCATTAGCATGGTTCAGTCGTGCGATTGAATCATGCGATAGATCCATACGCACGACTGAAGGTTCAGTCGTGCGACTAAGCCAATCTTATGTCTCAGTCGTGCGACTGATCCAGTCTCCTGGTTCAGTTGCGCGACTGGTCCATTAGCATGAAGTGTTCATGTGTATGGTCCATTAGCATGGTCCGTTCACATGAAGACTTCATACGATTAAGTTTGAACACATTTTTCAATCATTATTAACTAAGAACTGTGCACACAACCACAAACCTATATAGTTAGTTCAATATGCTATATTACACAATAAATAATGAAACATTAAACACTATAAGCATCAATCACATATTGCATTTCATTCAATTCATTCAATACACATATGTAACACATGAGACATTTACATTAAGCTCCTAAACTAGGTACATATGTATCAACAGAAGTTTCACTTCAGTTGATGCATGATTAGACATGGATTTTGTTAAGGAGGTGGTCAAATGCTCAACTTGGGCTTTTAAATTGTAATTTTCTGAAACAAGTTCATCTAAATCTTTTTCCAAAAAGGTAATTTTAATCTGATATTACTTATGCTCTTTTACATAAGATTCATTTAAAACCATTGTTTCTTTTACTTTATTAGCTAGTTGTTGAGCACAGACTCTCTATCTCTCTACCTCCTCAACACACATTGATGAACATAGTCTATCCCTTACCTCTCTAGCCATAGGTGGGACCTTGTTCTCCATGTTGGCCATTAAAGCTTGATTTTCTTCCAACATCTCCTTTTCATACATGCTCTAGTCATATGTTCCATTTTGCAGAATTATCAACCTAGTTTCTTTTGTTTTGTTTTGGTCATGCTGATGAGCTTGTGGCTGGTGGGGATGAGTTTGTAAGCTGAGGTTGTTTGAAAGTTCTTTGAATTGCTGATTATTGATGAGATTGATGTTGTTGAGACTGATGTTGTTGATTTTTCACATATTAGAAGTTGATTGTTGATTACATTCCCTTGAGAAATACTCATACAAATTGCATTTGTAGCATCTCACCTTGGACTTATCAACACAAATCTTTGTTGTTCTACCTGCTACTGCCAAGTTTTTGTTTCTTCTCAGATACATTTAGGCTATATATGCAATCATGGCCATTTGCCATTGTTGATCCATCTCTGCTACTTAATCTGGATGAAGTTCTTCAAGATCTTGCAGTCAAATGTGCATACGTGTCAGTGTGCTACCTAGATAAGCTTGAAAGCTTGAACTGAATGCTACAAAAGTTGTTTTCTGTTCTTCTAAGTCTAGAACCACAATAATTGGCTATGTTTGATTGTTGTTTTTGTTGTATGAGGATGCCTTTGCTGATGAGGCGAGTGAGCTTCTTCTTTCATCATGTCTTCTTTTTTACTTCTTTGATGAATTTCTTTGAGAGTTGATCTAGATGGCCTTTAAGTATAGAAACCAACTTCTTCTTTATCATACCTCAAAGCATAAGAGCTTACATCATCATACGGAAATAAAAGCACTTCCAACACTTTTAGTTACTTTGAACTAGTATGGAGCAATGTGTGTTATTACACTCTTGTTTTTTGATTTCTCAACCCAGTTCAAGTGCTTCAACTTTAGCTACCAATGTATCTAACCTCATGGTTTTAAGATTAAGGATATTCTTAAGCATGATTACTATTTGAGTCTAACTTTCAGGTAAAGTATGGAGCATCTTCTTGTATAACTCATCATTGGTGTATTTTAATTCCAAGATGTTCATCGTAGTCACCAATTGCATAAATATGTGGAGTTGTTGAGGAACAGATTCACCCTCAATATGATAGAATGTTTCATATTGTGAGCGAAGAGTATCCTTCCTTATGCTTTTTATTTTATTACTCCCTTCACAAAGAGTATGAAGAATATTTCACAATAAATTTGTTGTTTTGTAATTTTCACACCTGATTAAGAGATCTTCAGGTGAAGCCATACTAAGCATAATATATGCTCTAATATTGACTGTTAGGATCGTGTATTGAACGAAATACTAACTGATTAACATGTATGCCGAATCAAATAGTGCGGAATCCTATTTGATTGGCGATCCAATCAGTGAGAACGCATGTAGAAACAATTATAGATTGAATCTAAACGTTAAGAACGATTTAGAATCAATCTAGTGCGATCTATGAACTTGGAACATGTTATTAGAAGTCTCTGGACGGCTAGGGTATGTATGTAGTCGAAGTGTTCTAAATTCTTATGTTTTCCACTAATTAAGTGGTATTTATAGGTTAGGGTTTCTTATTCGGGCGACTGAACCAGAAGCATGGTTCAGTCGTGCGATTGAGCCATGCGGTTGATCCAGTCGCATGACTGAATATTCACTCATGCGACTTAGTCAATCTCATGTTACATTCATGCCACTGATCCAGTTTCTTGGTTCAGTCGTGCGACTGAGTTATTCGCATGAAGTTGTCCATGCGTATGGTCCATTAGCATGGGCCATCCGCATGAGAACTTCATATTACTAAGTTTGAATATATTTTTTAATCATTACGTTACTAAGATTAATTCAAACAACCACAAACCTATATAGTTAGTTTAATAAGCGTTAAATTACTAATTAATGAAATAATAAAGATTATAAGCACAACCACACATTATATTTCATTAAGTGCCCATTCAATTACATATGTGTAAGACAATAAAGACATATTACATTTAGCTCAGAAACTAGGTACGCGTGTATCTACAAACTCCCCCTTGGACCTAGATTCATCTATTGTCTTACATTCTTCATAAGCTCCTCATATTTCTTGTACTTCTCCTCTCTTGTAACTCCTGCATGTATTTCAAATGCAAAGTAGAGTCTAATCACGTTTTGGAATTGGAGGGCTTGTACAATATATTGCGTGTCATAGAATAGTGGCCACTTGTATAAGGTGTAAACATCATCAGTAGACAAGTTAGTGAGCCACATAGGGTCAAATACCCTGATAGTTTCCATATTTCTATTTCAGTTCAGCACTATGACCGCCTCACCTGTTCTCCAATCGTAGTACCACCACTTGAAGTATGGAGTGAAGTCATATGGCATTTCCCGTATAGGGATTCTAGACATCGTGCGCAGAGGACTTCATTTCAGCACTACATTTGGCTTTCCAGTAAGGGCATCAACTTCAGATCTTCTGATATACCTTGTTAGTTGTTGAGGTTTGAAGTTGACCCACCTGGTGTGGTACTCTCTCTTTAAAGCGGCTTCAAATCAGCCTGACATCTTACGAGGGCAGCGTATAACAACTTCAACTTTGCTAACTGGTTAAACTAAAAACCCGGAAGAGTCTTCACATCATGTGGGAATCTGAAGTACTTGATCCCTTTCTCTCTTTTATCAGCATACACTGCCCATGCTATAATTTGCCTCACACCTTGTGATGCTTCTTCACTTTATAGAGTCTGGTGTAGAGAATTGACTTTGGAGCACTGCTCTGGGCTCTGAGTTCTTCAAAACATGTTGTCCATTCAGCCTTTCTGATGTTAACATCGGCGTCTGAGGCTTGGGCTTTCTCTTTGTCCTTCTCTAAATCCTGCTCTATTTTATCCAGAGTTTCGAATGTATCACTGACCAATGTGTCTCCCAGATTGGGAACGACATTTCCTTTGTTTTCAGTATACTCTGGATAATGTTGGGTCGTGAAATCCTCAATTTCTATCTCGTCTATATCATTCAGCTCATCGTCACTTTCCACGGTTACGGTAGGAGCATCCTTCACGATCTCATTAGGATTGTGTCGGAACATTTCGGCCAATTGCTCATCAGTGAGATCATTAATTATTTCTCCCTCTTCAGGACTGTAACTCACAGTTCTCCTGACTATCCCTTGCAGATTAAGAATCATTGTTAGTTGAGTCTTGATCTGCTAGAGGGGAGCAACGTCGTATTCATCTCTTGGAAAATTTTGATCTGCTTGATTTAAAACATGTAACCCATCAACCATTAGTCAATAATCAAAACAGAAACACATTAACAAAATATAAACATTATGTACATTAGTTTGATAAAATATTCAATTACACATGATTTTAAATAACATAAACAACTATGCATTACTCTTGTCTTGTATCATGTGTTCCTCTGCTGACGGGGCTGATGTAGAGGCACCTTTGTCTTGAGCTTTCTTGGTCCTCCTTTCACTTGCTGATGTGGCACCCATAGCAGATGTATCTCCTTCTCCTTCATCATCATCACCACCTACATCATCACCTGCATCTTTATCATCACCTTGATCATCACCATCATCATCATCATCATCATCATCATCATCATCATCATCACTGTCATCATCATCACCATCATCTCCATTTCCTTCTCGGATCTTTAATGGCTCATCCTTAGATCCTTTGAGCCTCAACATGAGCTTCTTGTTCTGAGCCTCTAAATCCTATATCCTCTGTATAGAGGATGTCTGCATCTCTCTCAGCTCTATGATCTCAAGGCTCTGAGCCTCAATCCTTTGGGCTTGGGAGGCATTAAGCTCCATCAGCTGATTAAGCTGAGTAGCTCTTTGGTCATCTATTGCCAGCAGCTTTAGTACTAACCGGTTTAGGTTAGCCAGCTGCTCCTCCAACCCAACAGATGGGTAAGAGGATCCAAAAGCAGGTGGGACCTGTGATGAGGTCTCGGCTCCATGAGTGGTGGTGGTAGTGGTGGATGTAGAGAAGATGAGTGGTATGGTAGTAGTGGTGGTAGTGGTGGTGGGTGGAATGGTGGTAGTGGTGGTGGTAGGTGGAGTGGTATTGGTGGTAGGTGGAGTGGTGGTAGTGGTGGTTGTAGTGGTGGTGGTGATAAAGGTCATCCTCCTCCTCTTCGTCTTCATCCCGTGGGGCTGAGCCATCCGTTTCTTACTCGAACCCCTCGAGGTGGATGCTCTCCCTGGGACGTTGGGCTGATCTGGGGTGTAGGTTGGATCAGTCATAGCCTCCCCAGACCCTCCCGGGTGTTCACCAACCGCCCTAAGCCCTCGCTCGGTGGCAACCACCTTGCTGCTCACCGTTCGAGTCAATGACTCCTCATCCGACTCCTCCTTCTCATCAGGTCGGAAGTCCTGATGGAAGCCCGCAGTCTCTGTCCCACCTTGGATGGATGCTGGAGATGCTATATCAGCAGTGGGGGCCCTCAATTGAGTGGGCCCTGTATCTCCACCATCCCCGCTATCATCGTCATCAGAATTATCAGTTGGGAGCTCAATCTACTTAGTGTCTGAGTCACTATCATCGTGGCGCCATTTCCTTCATGATGGCGCCACGTAGTCTTCACGGGCCAGATGCCTAAACAGCCGCCTCACAGGGGGTTTCACGTGCTTCCCCCTGTATACCTTCATCCGACCTAATGTGGTATCGTCCATCACCTCGAGCACTACTGCATCCTCCTTCTCCTTTGGCAACGAAGGGAGCTTTTGGTCAATGATCATCTACATAAATCAAGGGTACATGCAAAATCGCTCCTTGCCCTTAGCCTCGATGTTCTCCACCAGGTAGGTGAAGATCATCCTGGAGAAGCTGAACGGATGGTTCAACACCAATGCCACATAGGCGTTCTGTATATGATGGGACAGCTTATCGAATCCCCCCTTCCGTGAGGCAATGCATTTAAGTAACACATGGGCTAAGTACTTAAGCTGGGGACACATGTTGCTCTTGTTGAGCACACCTGAGTTGATGTCCCCAGAGTACTTGGCCCGCAGGAAACAACCTCGTACTGTCAGTGGGTGTAGATGAGTAGGGCAGTCAGCATCATCCCCAAACTCTAATGTTGTCCTGAGATCGTCCTCAGTGATCTCTATAGGCTGACCAAAGATAGAGCTCCTGATCCAGTGGGGCTCTGAGGTCCTGTCAACAACCACGCCTTCTCAGAAGGCCTGCTGAACCGAGCAGTATGGTGTGCAAGGAGTCGAGATGGCACGGAAGATCCTCGATCTTCGTAGGAAGGTAATAATGGCTAAGAAGTCAGCTGCATTCCTAGAAGTCAGATCCAGATGAGCACAGATGTTGTGCTTCTTGCTCATAGCCCAACGACTAGCCATCTGTTACACAATGCAAATAAACATTAGTGTCTGTCAATGAGCAATAAATTGAATCATTTTAACTTGAAATTTTCTATTCTGTCGTGCAAATGGAACTGTGCGACTGAGATCTAGTCGTGCGAATGAGCTGTGCGACTGAGATCTAGTCGTGCGAATGACCTCATACGTACGACTGAACATGCGACTAGGTTCATACGTATGCTATCTCATGCGTTTACACTCATACGCATGGTTCAATCGTGCGGTTTAGCCATTTGCTTAGCTTAGTCGTGCGACTGAAGTTCATCAGGTTGTCCATTCGCATGACAGACTTATTGTTTAATTCAAAATTAAATTTTGAGCAAACTTTAATGTTAGACGTCGTGGTTTGGCTCATTAGGCTCGCATTTGACCGAAAGAACACATAATAACCTTTAATTTCACAATTGACTTAGTTTTATTAGTTTCTTAGTTAAACTAAGTCTTTGTTCCTTTTAGGGTTCAAATCAGTCGATTTTGGGCATGAATCGATGTACATTTTCATTGATTGCGCCGCACATTACCTTTATAGTCACTACAAATCGTCAGTATGCAATAATCAAAGGTCTAGAGTGCTCAAATGAAAATCAGGCAGAGTAACGGTGCTTCGTGCGATTTAGGGGCGATTTGGGAGTGATGTCCGACTGTGACCGACTCCCCCTCTATTTATACTAAGGTTTCCTTCAGTCGTGCGACTGAGCCCAGTCGCATAGTTGATTCGTGCGACTGAAGATCAATCGTGTGACTAGCACAGTCGGTCACCTTCAGTCGTGTGACTGTGTCATTTAGTCACCTTCATCCATGTGATTGGTTCATTTTAGTCATCCAATCGTGTGATTTTATTAATGCTAATGGTCCAATCGCACGTATGTCCTATACGTGTGGGTTAATCGTGCGGTTGGGCTCATTCGTATCCTCCAATCGTACGACTGGTCCATACTCATGGTCCAGTCGTGCGTATGAGTCATACTCATGATTTTGACTTTATGACCATTTGACATATTACACCCTTTAACTTATTGATTAAACATTTTGAGCATTCGATCATCTCAGTCATGATCATTTTAACTTTGAAAACTTTTGATCACCTCAGACGTGATCCTTTTAAAACAATTTGTCACCTCAGATGTGACTCATTTGACATTTGAAACATGTGTGGTCACCTTAGACGTGACCCTTTTTGGTGATTAATTCCCCGATTGAATTCCAAGGCATAGTCCGATGTGTAACAAACTAAATTGATAAAATTTGAACAAATTAAAAGAACTAAAAAACTAACATACAAAACTAAAACTTGTTTTTGTGGTTTTGTGTGAGGTGGAAATTCTAAGATAGAAATCTAAAAGACACATTTCCTGAAAGGGCAGCTTCAATTCATTTTGATCATAAGTGGACCAATTCAGTTTGGAATCATACAGGTACGTCAAATCATTCGGGACATGTTATCAGAACCTTTTGATGCTCTATTCTTGTTTTTCATCTAGAGTCGTTATAAATTTTAGGAAATCATACTAGTACTATTAGATCCCCACATTAATTTGGACTTTCAAGAATTATAGCCATGATGATTGTCAATATACTTGTCCTCTTAAATCCATACACCGACTTTTGACACAGATTGGTGATAGTTTAAGGTTTAATTATTTCAACAAGATTTTGTGGATCCCACACTTATATGGTAATCAACATTCCTTAAGAGATTTTTGAGCGGTCTCAGGGTAGTATTCAAGAAGAAACTATTCTTAGAGCTTTCAAAGAGAAGCCAAGCCTTAGGTCAGTGCCACTGCACAACAGAGAAGCGGCAAACAACAATGAATTCTAGAATATATAGGTTATGCTTATCCTCAGGTTAGTGCCACCACACAGCAGAGAGGCACATAACCTATCTTCTTGTTTGAGCACTTTTAGTCTTTTTGCACAGATCTCACCAACAACATAGGTTATTAGTTTGATTGCTTTTGCATTTTTTCATCATGTGCTTTTGCTCATATTCTGGTCATACGCACACATTTGTGGTGTTTATTCTGCTCGTCACCCCTTATTGGAATTTTATTGATTGTGATAACCAGGGATAAGATGATAACCCACAGCTTGTTGAACAACTTAGTTTGTTCTTGAGATCACCAACAAGGTCTAATCATCTATTGTGTTGAATCTACCAACATATCATCTGTGGTCTAGCAACCTCTAGGTCTACTTTCTTTGTCTTACCTTAGTAGTAACCAGTTTTACTATCATTTTTCCTTTTATATTGCTCAGACTACACAGACTTATACTTTGAACTTCACATCTATTTCAATTTAATCTTTTAAAAATCCTCAATGGTTTGTTCCTGTGTACTATCATTTTCCAAAGTTATTGAATCGGTATCACAAATATGATCTCATTTCTATCTGCTAGCCTCTCTTCCTCCCTTGTTTTTTTTAATGTTATTAACTAAACCTATTCTCCCCCTAAAATTCTAAACACCATAAATGATTTGCAATTTTAGGATTTTAATAGGCGAAGAAATAACATCAATATAATTAGAACATAAAATAAAATAAATAAAGAAAATAAAATTTTAAAAGAAAAATGGACTCTATGCATCGGACTAAACATGGTCATCTTCTGGAATTACATCACTTTTCTTTTTAATGCCAATGACCTCTAACAAATATAGAAAAAGTGGTTTATCAAAAGCCTTTGTATAGAGGTCAGCGCGTTGAAAATCAGTATTTATTTTAACCACATCGATTAGGTTCTTTTCAAAACAGTCACGTATAAAGTGATATTTATGACGATGTGTTTGGTCTTAGGATGTTGGACCGGATTTTTAGTTACTGCAATTGTAGCATAGTTATCAACAAAAATAGGAGTAGAAGAGAAATGCAAACCGTAGTCCCGCATTTGCTGTTGTATCCATATGATTTGTGAACAACAACTTGCTGCAGCAACATATTCGGCTTCGCAGGTGGACAAAGAAACCGAGTTCTGCTTCATACACTGCCAGGTTACTAATCTCCGCCCAAAGAATTGACATCCTGCTGATGTAGACTTGTAGTTCATCTTGCAGCCACCGTAATCCGAGTCATTATACGCCGTAAGCTCAAAGTCATCGTCATGAGGATACCACAATCCAAGCGGAATATCCTTTTGACCCCTATCAGATGGTTAACTTTTGGCTTCGCCTGATATCTTGAACATAGACATGTCGCATACATGATATCTGGTCTTGAGGTAGTGAGGTACATGAGAGATCCAATCATTCCTCGGTACATGGTGGCATCAACCAGATCACCATTCTCTTCGGGTGCTACATCATGGTTTGTAGCAAGTGGAGTCCCAGCTGCGGAAGCATTCTCCATGTCAAACCGACTAAGAATATCTCCTACGTACTTGGTCTGATGTAGAAATATTCCCTTTGGTGTCTGATCCACCTATAATTGGAGAAAGAACTTCATCTCTCCCATGGCGTTCATTTCAAACTCAGCCTTCATTACTTCTTCAAACTCTTTACATAAATCTTCATTCTTGGACCCGAAGATTATGTCATCAACATAGATCTGAACAAGCAGTAAATCTCCATCCTTTTCTTTGATAAACAGTGTGCAATCAATAACACCTCTGCGAAAGCCGTGTTTCACAAGGTGAGTCGAGAGTTTCTCATACCAGGCCCTAGGGTCTTGATGAAGCCTGTATAAATCCTTGTCGAGTTTGTAAACTCTGTCCCGATGATACGGATCTTCAAATCCCTCGGGTTGACTGACGTACACGGTCTCTCGGATTTCACCATGAAGGAATGCACTCTTCACATCCAGTTGATAAACTTTAATCTTCATATACGATGCATAGACAAGGAAGATATGGATGGCTTCCATTCTTGCCACGGGTGCAAACACTTCATCGTAATCAATTCCCTCGACTTGTTAAAATCCTTGAACTACAAGTCGAGCCTTGTTCCTGATGATGACGCCTTGGTCATCTTTCTTGCATTTCAAGACCCATTTGGTGCCAATGACCTTAGCACCTTTAGGTCTGTCCACCAAAGTCCATACACACTAACTTTTGAACTGAAGAAGTTCTTCTTGCATGGCACTCACCCATGCCTCATAATTTAGGGCTTCACTGACGTATTTTGACTTAAATTGAGACACAAAACAATGATAAGCACCATCGTGAAGGTATCCTTTTCCATTACCGAGGCATAATCAGCTGACTATAGTTTATTTCTTGTCTGCACTCCAGATCTGATATCCCCAATGACATCGTCCAGGGGATGATAGACATTTAGGCGTGATCCAGGAGTGGTGGGAACAACTACCTCAGAATCAAGATTATGAACGTTTGGTTCTGTATTTGAGGCAAAGGAGTTTGAGGTTTCGAAGACGTAGAGGCATCAATGTCAGATGCTTGTGGACTTGCAGGAATGGGAACCTGTTCCTCCTGATTGTTCTCGTCATTCTCCATAGCTTCATCTTCTAAGGAGGAGTCACTTAACTCGTGTGCTCCCCCTGAGTGGTGAGACGAGTCACCTTGTGAACCAGATGATGTTGAATCTTGTGACGGTGTGTTCAAGACATCATACATCATCTTGGTTGCTAACTCTTCGTCAGAAGTTGAGAGAGGTATGTTGAAGGACTTGAAGAATCCATCATAGTCGAAAAAGAAGGCGGGTCCTTTTCCAGCAGGTGGCGTGGTGTATCTTTGAACGTCCACGTTACACCATACTTCTGTTTGACCAGTTAAGTTGTTGTAAACTCTCTATTCGGTATGTTGTATCCTAGAAAGATACCTTCTTCAGCCTTCTCACTGAGCTTTCCCTCCTGAGTCTTCTTCAGTAGGGTGCACGGTGCGCCAAACGGTTCGAGATACTCTAGATTAGGTTTACATCGTTTTAGTAACTCGTAACACATTTTTCCATGGCATTTAACTACCAGAACTCGATTTAACGTGTAACACGCATTTTCCACTGCCTCATTCCAGAATTGGATAGGCAGTTTCGAGTCCGCTAGCATTGTCCGTGCAGTCTCTATCAAGCTGCGATTCTTTCTCTCAGCAACGCCAGTCATCTGAGTTGTGTAGTCAGAGGTGAACTGGTGCACAATTCCCTTTCCTTGCAGTAAGCCTCCATCCATTGGTTCTTGAACTCGGTTTCGCTGTCTGAGCGTACTTGTCGTACCTTTAGCTTGTATAGGGATTCCAGTGTAGTTATTAATTCCTTGAATGACTCAAATGTTTCTAATTTGGATTTCAGAAACATTAGCCATGAAAATCTTGAGTAGTCATCAGTAACCACATAGCACATCTTGTTTTCAAATACTACTTTAAACCCTTTATCACAAATTTGGGATACAAAAAGTAAGTTATTTTGAAGTTGTTGTACGTAGTTTACCTTGTCAAACTTTACTTTCTGATTTCTCACTTCCCATTGAGCTATGATATACCCTCCTTTGTTTCTAGCAAATGAAACATAGCCTCCTTTTATTTGTTTGACATTTGATAAGAGTGCCATGTTCCTAGTCATGTGCTTAGATGCTCCGCTATCGACAATCCACGTGTTGGTTTCAGCACTATAGCGAACACCATGCACATTCAATTGAAAACATTAGTTTAGGATAGGGACCCAAGCCTTTACTGGCTTGGGTTTCCGAAAGGCATCACACATCATAAATTCAACCCATTGACCTTTAGAGGGTGAGGGAAGCTTAGTTGTCTTCTTGTTCTCATTATCATACATTGAGGTTGATTTTCTTCCCATAAACCAGCTTTGTGTAAGGCTTGTTTGTGATAAACAAATGACTAGCTAATGGGTTGAACTTTAAGTTCACTGGCTCTTCTAGGTGGACTCATTGAGCTCCTCTTAGAAGAACTAGGTTTTGGTTCATGAAGTTCAAATTTCTTCCTAGGTGTCTGATAGTATGGACAATTAGGCGCAATGTGTCCATACTCTCCACAGTTGTAGCATGATCTGCTTTCAACTTTATTATTCTGTTTGGGTTTTGACTCTTCTTGTTTAGATGTTTTATCTTGTTTAACAAATTTAATTGTTTTAACATTTTTAACATATTTTCCCTTTTGTTTACCTAGACTTTGACATGAAACACGTGATTCGTTAACATTAATAGTCATTTTAGGTTCAGATTTGACTGTGTTTGAACCAGACTTTATATTAACCTTTTCAAACTTTTTTCTAGATTCACATAAGGCATTTTACCTTTTGCCTTTGACATGGCCTCCTTTTGTTTAGTTCCATATTCATTTAATTTACATGTCGTATCTGGATCACTTACAAGAGGAGTGAACACCACATGATCCTTGATTGGATTGTTATTGATTGGTTTACTTTTAGTGTTCATCAAGGTCTCAGGTGGTGGTGGAACCACTTTATATCCCAATCCCTCCCCATTATTACTCTCTCACACTAAGTGTTGGACAATATGAGATGAACTTGTCCAACTATACAGTTTTTGCTTTAGTGAATTTACTTCTACTTCTAAAACTGCCTTCTGTTTCTTAGTGTCATCAAGGGAGTTAAGATAGTACCTAATGTCATTAGCTTGGTTAAAGGCTACTACTTCTGTTTCCCTAAGCTGGTTGTTCAAAAGGTCTATCTTTTCTTTGTAATTGTGCTCATTTTGTTTTAGAACTCTATTGGCTTCTGTGCACAGTTGTAAGTCCTTTACTAAGCTATCATTATGATCTAATAACCTAGAAAATTTTAAATCTATGATTTCCCTAAATTTATTACAATAAGAACAAGCATGATTATTGAAAAGTTGGTCAGTAGTACTTACCTAAGAAGGTTCTGATGAATCAGCCATCAAAGCAGAGTTTGGTGTTTCTGGTTTCTAGTGATTCTAACGTTGTTGTAGTTTTCTCCTCTTCAGGCATGTAATTGACCATAATTTGCAGTCTCTTCAACATTTGACATCGCAAGTTCCATTGCAATATCTCCTTCACTAGCTGAATCGTCATCTAAATCCTCAACACTAGCAATGTTGGATTCTCCCGGAGAGACAAACCGAAAGCTCAAGTCCTGTCCTTTGTCATCATGGGCAGTCAAGGCTTTAGGATCCTTGCTTGATGAAATAGGACTGCTAGTGGGTTTATCCTGACGATTGAAGGATGAGAAAGGATTCCCGTTTCCAGTCTTCTTGGGCTTCACACACTCACGTTTGAACCTTTTCGCCACAGTTGAAACAAGTCACCTTGGTGTTGTCGAAACCAAAGGTAGTGTCCTTTGTTGCAACAAAGTTTTGTCCGGTCTTCTTGACAAACTTCTTAGCTCTCCGGACAGCACTTGCAAAGGCCCACATTATATCCATCCTTTCCAGCTCTGTCTCGTCCACCTGCTCATAGTCCTCATCTGCCAGATGGTAGTTCCCTATTTTCCTAGCAATTTGTCCATCATAGGAGTGGACTACAACTGCTAAGAGATCCATGTGCTCTCTTGCTACTTCTATTGTCACATTACCGAGATTCTCGGTCTTCAGTTTTGTAGCATTTGTTTCAGGTGCAATGTATTGGGTACCAGAGGACCCTGACATTTCTGACCCTGAAGTAGAGGCTTGAGAAGGACCAGCTGAACTTGACACAAAAGCCGTCTGAAGTAGTGCTCCGGACATTTTGGCTTGTGGAGTCGCATTGTACAGTGTTGGATTCTAATCATAAGAAGACTTTTGGGCTCAGTATTTCATCCTTAATTCTTCCTCTCTCAGCTTCAGAATGAAATCATTTATATCTAACATCGTTAGCATACCATTCTGTCTGAGTTTAGAGACAAAGGAAACCCATTTCTCTGGCAACCCATCAGCAAAGTTTGACACTTTGTCTTCCATAGACATTGTCACTCCATGAGTGTGCAGCTCACTCATCAAGTGGTAGAACCTGTCAATGACGTCATCCAAGCTTTCTTTACCCATCATCGAGAAGTTGTCAAACCCCTTCTTTAAAGCTTCAGCCTTTATGGCCTTTAATGATGCGTTTCCGTCATATCATTTCTCCAATGCATCCCACATCTTCTTTGCTTGAGTGTACTCAGAAAATTGATGGAAAATATCCTTAGGAATTGACTAAGTAAGCCGAGCATAAACTTTCTTCTCAAGATTGTGCTTGACTTTTTGTCCATCAGTCATGTGTAACACCCGGATATTTAAAAAGACAATAAAGGGATGATAAAGGTAGGAACTGCAAATTTAACACAAGTTGAAGGGTTAAAAGTGTCAAAAGGACAAAAGGTACAAAAAGTTGGTGTAAAAGGTGGGCATGGCCGCCCATTCTCCCATCACAATCTTTTCAGACGAATTTTAGAGAGAGAAGGAGGAGAACATTCGGGTCTTTGATGAAGAACAAGAAAAAGGCCGGATTTCAAGGTAAGAATTCGAGGGTTTATGTGTTTTTGTTGAGTTCTTGTTTCGGTTATGTGCTTATGTATGTTATGTGTTCGGTTGTGTGTGTTTTTGGTGGGTTTAGGTGTTCGAACTCCCTTACAGTCGGGTTTGAAGAAGTCTTGCCCGAAGAGTTGTCAAGGTGAGTTCTAGACCCCCTATGTTAATTGTTTTAACTGATTTTGGGGCTGGAAATGTATGCATATATGTTTTTATAAAGTGGGTTTTTCACACCCGTACGTATAATTGAATGTATATGTGTGTGGGTGTGATTTTGGGTGCATCTGATGCTTTGGTTATGATATGTGCATGTTTTAAGATGCTTAGAATGTTAGAACTAAGTTTAGAACCTGTTACAATGGAGCTTGGGGTTTATTATGAATGTTGTTAGGGTATTGACACTGCTCACGCGCCTAGAATTGGCCTATGCGCCCAACAGGTTAAGCTAACCAAGTATTCCCATGCGCCTAAGACTTCATGCGCCTAAACAGTACCCCATGCGCCTGATATTTCCTTAGCAAATTTCTAAGTGTAGTTCATGCACCTGGACCTCCCATGCGCCCAAGTGATCTCATGCGCCTAAAAGGCTC
>BJCM01264238.1:0-11559 GCA_018326385.1 Flaveria bidentis
AAGCAGCTCTGAAACCAGTACCATGTGCGCCGGATCTTGACTGACTTTCTCAATTCGCTATTTCATCGATCCTAGTTGCTTCCATACACTTCTAAGCTCTCATTAATCATCCAATTTACCTCCTTTATGTTCCAAACACCTGTAATACATAAACTAACCAAATAAACATGTTCTATATACTTACGTATGCTAAAACACATAAATTAACCGTGTCAAACATCATTCCAAAACACATCCATCACTCACCTTTATAAACATTAACATAATTACATGTATCCATATCTTTAATCACACAACAAATTCATCACAGTTACATAAGTGTATTTAGTTAGGACAACAACCTTACTTCACTAAAAGAATCACCAAAAGTCTTAACCTATCTTTATCTATTTTATTTATCGTTATTATGTTTAACTTATCATTTTTTAAAATGTAAAACTGATAGTCAGTTATGAGGGTTGTTGAGTAATCTTAATGTGTCCATGGGTTGATACTCGGTTTTTACCAACACTATATTACCATATGACACATACACTTACCTTTTGTGTGTTTGGTTTAGTATTAATAATAACCAATTAAAACTTAATATGTGCGAAGAGTCTTTATCAAAATATATATACTATCCACAAACATCAATAGTAATAACATAAATGAAATAAAATGGTTAGTATTCTGAAATTTAAGCATGACTTTTCATATGGGTTTCTTAATCCATATGTAATCTATCCTCTTTACATTTTTATTAGTATTATAGTTATTATAAATATGAAGATATATATATATTTATATGTATGTATATATATGTATGTGTATATATATATATAGGGGAGGGTTCAAATGAGAACCACCTTTTTGTAAAAACTCTAGAAACTAATCTCAGCCACTTATTTTTTATCACATGAAAATCACATGCCATTTCCCCCCTTTCTTTAAATGTTCGTAACTTTTTTTCACGACATCATTTTTTCAAAAAAATTTCACCATAAAATTCAGTATTTTTTTATCTTTCCAACGCCTACCATATTGATATACTTTTCTAAAAAAAATCGTACATCCGTTATTTATATATGTGTAAATCTAGTTATACACATGTGTAGTACTGGATTTACACATGTGTAAATCCGATATTACACATGTGTAAAACGAATTTCGTTAAAAAAACGGAAATTTTTTTATTTTTTATAAATTTTTTTATATTTTTTTATGAAAGAGGGAAAGTTGGGGAACATTTTTGTGTTTTTATTTTTTTTATTTGTATGTTATTTTATGATTTATAAATTTTTTAAATATGTTTTTGTTAATTACAATTTTGCCATTGAGAACTAGCGGTTGATATTGGTTCCTAAAGTTCTCACAAAAAAGACTAGTTCTTATTTGATCCCTCCCATATATATATATATATATATATATAGGTGAGGGATCAAATATATATATATATATATATATATATATATATATATATGTATATATATGTATGTATATATATGTATGTATGTATATGTACATATATACATATATATATATGTAGGTTTATATATATATGATGTGAGTGTGTGAAATGGTATTTTAAGTGTTTAAATGTTAAATATTAAGTTTGATTGTTCGTATTTATGCATGTGATCATGTTGAATAGGTTAACTAGGAGTTTTAAGTGATTTTGTAGGTAAAATAACCAAGTTGAAAGCTTTCATAATGAAACAAGGCGTTGGAGGGGTCAAGAAACGAAGATTCAAAATGCAGCAAAAAAGTTTCCACCGTAGCCTACTACAGCCACCGTATGCTACGCCAACATCAGAAAAAACAGCATTTTACCCTCCAGCGTAGGCTACGCTGGCTGGCGTAGCCTATGCCAGAGCCTCCGGAAATCACCTATAAAATCATATTTTTTTAGGTTTTGAGAACCACTTGCCACCCATTCGACCTAGGACGATTTAAGACGAATTTTGGGTGTTTCTAGACCTGTGATTCAACATTCTACATCGTTCTAATACCATTCGATCATCCGGGATGCAACTCAACAACGATTTTGAAGATCATTCATGAACAATGAGCGGCTAAACTTCTCGTGATCTACTTCGGATAATGGGTTTTGTGTGATTGGGTTCTTGTTTTGTTAGACTTGTGTTTGGATTAAACTTTAGAACCCTTTAAGTTCTTTTATAAGTTTAACTTATGTTTTGATTATTTAAACAATTGTTTTGGTTAACCTTTATTTGAATGTCGTATGATCTTGCGTGAATCGTATGATTGTAGAGTTTTGGTTACTAACTGAATTGGTATTGTGTATTAAGACATGTTAAGTCTTGATTATCATTATCACTTAATCATTACACGTATAGAATCCCCGTTAAGGATTTTCCACCAAGTTGAACTAAACGATTACTGAAAACCAAACCTTAACCCTGAAGTGGATTACTCTTTCTTATAATTGTCTTCTTAATTAAGTATATTCATTTGCAATTTGTTTTCTTAGTTAATTTCTTAGTCATTCCAAAAATCCAATTTTTACAGCCAAGAGGCAATAGTTTAAGTAATTTGATAATTTAGTTAATCGTTTCTTATAAATCAAGTGACATCGATCAAATTTTGGCGTCGTTGCCAGGGAATCGGTGCGCTTGGTGTTTTGTTATTTGATTTGTTTTTAGTTTTGTTTATTTGTTTTGCTTTATTTATTTATTTCCTTGTTGCGCTTGGTATTTTTCAGTGTGCATGTGACAAGTTGCATGCATACTCGTTATTCAAGTAGGAAATCACCATTAGTATTCGATCCCGAGATAGAGAACTCAGCAAGGTACAATCGCGTTCTTCATCGATCAATGTTACCGGTTACATATAGAGCCATTGAATAACTACTACAACCTATTTTCTGTAACCCCTTATAAAAGGCCAAAGTGGCTAAAAGGGAAGAACCATGCCTCTTTGATTAATAATTTAATATAGAGTGTTGATAAATTACCCTCTATGTGGAGAATATTAGGATGTTAAAAAATCCACGTTATGAATAACTAAAGAAGTAGCGGTGGAGATTTCAACTCAAAATAAATTGATTTGGGTTTTTTAAATTTTAAGAACACATATCTTAAAAAAAAATTGGTTGAGATATACCCCCAAGAGTTTTTTTAATGGAAGAAACAACCAAAATCATTTTCCTAAAAGAAGAAGATAATTTTTAAAGTATTTGATTTTTTCCAATCATTTTGTAATAACACATACAAGAAAAGAACATAAAAGATGGTAAAAAAGTATTTTGGTTCAACATGGTCAAAAAAATGTTGTAGTACAACTTGTTGTAACACGTACAAAGTTAAAGTCACACACCATGGAGCATAAAGAATGTCAACGAGACCACTATACAATAGCTATTGATCTTTATCCTTGAAAATTTAAAATAATAAAACAATTATATTATTCTTTAAATGTCTTATGTAAAAAGTTTTATTTTTAAACATTCGTTTTATGATTTATTATAAAAAAAATCTTTACATAAATCTTGTTTCTAAAAAAATATGGTTTGTAATATTCTGGTTGTTTTAATAAGATTGTTTTAAAATATTTCACTTGTTTATAATTTTTTTAAATGACTTAAAATATTTAAAAATGTTTAGTATTTTAGAAAATAGCATATTATATGAACTTTAGTTTCTTGTTGTTTAGATTTTAATTAAACGATGTGATTTCTAATTTGGTTCATAAAATCTATTCTAAAAAAGATAGTTTGATTTTTTTTAAAATTAGATAAAAGAGAGAAATATACCAATTAATAATATTTATTTTTAATAAGAGAAATAAATTTATATGAGTATTTAAATTACTATAAATATCATTTTGGAGGGAAAATTTATTTGTGAATGTCTGAAAAAATAAGAACTGACAAAAACATGGGTTAAGAGAAAAACAAGTGGTAAAAAACATTGCTTTATTAGAAGTTATAAATACTAAATACATTCAATAAACCAATAATAATATTAGTTAAATTCAATAAACTAATAAAATTATTTAGTAAACTAATATTATTTTGACTGTTTCTTTCATCGTCGTTTAATATATATGTTATTTCTAAACAAATTTATTTTTAAAAGTTATTCGTATTAAAAAACATCATATATATATATATATATTGTTTTTTTTAACTTATGTTTTTAAATAAAAAGAAGCATGTGTTTAACTTATCAAAAAAATTTGTTTATAATTATAAAAATATATTAATAATTATTAGCATTTAATTATCATTTAATAGTTAACTTTTGTTCTAATCACAAGTTCACGACCCATGTCCAAATCCTAGGTGGACAATATGGAAATATGTCACATGCCTCTAGACATTTTGTTTTATTAGTATAGATTCGTACAGGGCCGGCTCAACCGTTAAGGGGACCTAAAGCGAAACAAACTGTTGGGGCCTTCTTCTAAATATCATATTTAAAAACCCCCATCCTTTATTCGGAATTGGGACCGGCAATATAAACAACATCGTTTATAGGTTGGCGGAGTTAAAATTTTTTTTATGTATATGAAAATGTTTAAAGAAAATTTATTTTTCTAGCTTTACGGGAGGCAAACTCTTTAATAAATATGTCGAAATCAAATCCTTTTAAAAACTTATTTTCAACTGATAAACTAGCTAACCCGTTTAATCTTTCTTGTGACATCGTAGACCTTAACTAAAGCTTCTATTTTCGAATTCGATTTGACATAATAAGCAAATAAGTATAAATTAAATAGATTCAAGAATCTAAATTCTAAAATATAAACCAAGTTTAAATCACAACAATCAACTAATCAATTATAACTAACTAATTTCTTATTTTTAAACCAAATAGCTTCTTATTTCAGGATCACTATAAGATTCAAGGTTTGATATCTAATAATCTAAACCAAATTTAATACAAAAGCAATCACAATCAAGATTCAAGAAATTAGTAGTCAAGAACTCAATACCAAAAAATCCAAGATTCAGAAACAATTAGCAAAGATTCAAGAAGTTAGAAATCAAGAACTCGTACCGGATAGATTTATTGGCATATGATGATTAGAATCCAAAATCGCAAGGGCTAAGGGGCAATCCATAGTAGATTCGCAGACGGCAGAGGCCAGAGCCGTCACCGAACCAAAGCGAGTAAGCGACTTCAAGGTCGACCAAACCTTAGATCGATTGGGACTTGAGGGAAATTAAAATCAGTTATTGATGATTGATGATGAATCACAGATGGTTAATCGCACGGAAGATGAATTTCAGATTCGGAGATGATGAAGATGAATCGAGATGAATCACGCAACGACATAGAAGAGCGAGTAAAGATAAACACGCCTGCTCATTGTTGATGATGGTTGATTGGTTGATGTTTCGTTGCTCAAGAACTCAAGAAGAGGCAACAAGTAAAGAGGCAATAATAATGCTCGACTTCTTGCCTTCTTCCGGCTGCTTCCATGGTAGACTGTCGACATTTACAATTTCAAGAAGATAAGAACGTTGCAACAACTCATAAGGCCATAAGGGTTTTGTTTTAAATAACATTTTAAAATCTAAAATCCATAATCATACAGGCCTGTTGGATTTTTGTAACCCAAATGTTTAAATACATATCAAACAAAAGCCCAAAAATAATACATATATAAGACAAATTAAAATTTGGGGGCCCTAAGAAAATGAGGGCCTAAAGCCATTGCTTTAGGGCTCGACCCATTGGGCTGCCCCTGGATTCGTATATCAGTTCTTATTTATTTATAAGTGTATTCTTTAAATTATAATGAATGGTTGTGAGTGAAAAATAGAAAGTTACTATTTATCAGTATATTTGGGAAACACTGGTCAATCATTATAAACATTTTAATATTTTTGAAAGTGATTGTGAGTAAATGAAAGAGAATAGATAATGATAAATGTATAAAAAAGATCATTTAATTGAAAAAAGATAGAAAAAATATGATTTTTAGTGTAATTATAAGGATAAAAATAATAAATGAGATGTAAATGCTCTAGCTAGTTTTTTCCCTCCGTACCAGGCGGCAAGAGTCTAGTCAATTTCTCACATGTAACATTTCTTTACTTTGGTCGTTATTCGACTAATTTGAGAAGTTTTATTTTTGTAAAGAATTAGAGTGGCAAAAAAAAGTTACGTTAGTTAATTGAATATCTATAGGGAATTATTTTATAAAGTTAAAATAGTCGTTGGAGGGTTAACCCACACACTAACGTTCACACGTGTGTGGTGTCCGCTCGCCGTTGCGGCCCGATATGCATTAGCGGCAGGCCGGAGGTGGTGTTTTTGTTTACGCAGTGGGACATAATATGGTAACGACGAGAGTGCCATGTCCACCCTTATTTCAAATACAAGCGAAATATTATTCATCGCTTTTTTGGTTCTTTTTATTTGGTTCATTTACGTATTTAAGAGACCGCGGTCTGCGAACTCATTACCCATAGGTGAAGCAAGACTGGCAAAGAGATGTTTTAGAAATCATAATTTAGCATATGCTTTGTTTAAAAGTAAAGATAAGTTTATTACAAAACCGAAGTAGAAAGTTTACGGTTTGGAAATCTTGTTATTTGGTTTTAGTATTAATTCTTAAAATCTCTAGTTATAAATATACATATTCTTGCCATTTGATATTTTATATTTCCTTGACTAATTTGCTATAAAAGATCGACGAAAAGTTTTGCGGCATAACAGCTTTTTGAAGATTACACAATCAAACTTTCAAGGAGTAATTATATAATCAAGTAAGTCTAGTTTTGATCTCATTAGTATCATTATTATTCAATAACAAAAGTTTTATACGCTTTTTTTCTCAACATGTTGTTGTAAATATTCAACTAATTTTGAACAACATATACATGCTAAAATCTCTGTGGACGTGGTTACTTAGATTGATCACATCAATACTATGGGAAGCAAACCAGTTCACTTGAAAGTGTTTGTGGACAAGAAGAAGAAGAAAGTAATGTTTGCAGAAGCAGAAGAAGACTTTGTTGAAATCCTCTTTAGTTTTCTCACTTTGCCTCTTGGAACAATTGCAAGAATCTCAACCAAGAATGAAGGCACAAAGGATACAAAAGTTGGAAGCTTGGATTCTCTCTATGGAAGCGTCAAGAATCTTGATAATAAGCATTTCAATAACGAGCATTGCAAGATCGCGCTCATTAATCCAAATAGTTCTTCGCTTTCCCTTTGCCAGAAGCTTAAACTAAATCTAAACAACATGAAAGTAGTTGATGCTAGTGTCTGTGCTAGTTATGACGATTTTGTGTTTTTCAAGAAAAACACATCTTTTATCATCACCGATGATCTCAATGTAATACCTGTCATGCTTGACACTAGCATCACTCTCCTTAAGTTTCTTGGTGTCGAATACATTGATTTGCTGGAAGAGATAACCATGGATTTCGGTTTAGAAGAGGTACAAAGTGCTGAACTTTTGAAAGCTCTTAACAAAAGAATTTTTAGATCTACAAGTGGTCTAGAGAAAACATAAAACACAATATTTTGTAAAGGTTTCTATAAGTGTTTTAGTCTACAAGGACTTACCCTGAGTAGCGAATTATAAAAGAATTGATCACATGCCACCTTGGTTATATCTAACATTTTTCATTAGATTTTTTTATTTTACTAAATGGTAATGAACTCCCTAAAATCAAAGTACTTAAATAGAACCTCCTAAAACTATTTTGTCTTCTTTGTTCCATGTAGAAATCCAAATGTTTCTTTAAGAAAATTGTTGTTTTAATGTGTATTCGTTGATTTTTTCAGTTTTCAAGTCTTTTAAAATGGGCATTGGTGACAAATACTCCTTTAACAAAGTTGGTACTCGAGCAAACTAAACCAAACTCGTGTGTGTGCGAGTGTGCGTGCTCATCTTGCATCAAAACTTCCTTAACAAATAACTTACCAGTAGTTTTAAATTACTCTAGCCAATGTCAGACAGTAAAACTACTGGTACAAAAATCAAAGAAGAAGGTATTATGTGCACAAGCAAGTAACTTTTTTGTGGAAATGCTCTTCAGCTTCCTAACAATCCCATTGGGCAACGTGAAGCGTTTAACAATGGATAATTCTTCTCCAACGGGCATCGATAACATGTATAATAGTATTTCAAGTTTGGGAGATGGAAATTACTTAAAATCTGAGGAGATCAAGAGCATGTTACTTTGCCCAAAGCTTGCCTCTAACTATCTTCACGTGACTGACCTCCTCCCGATTTATGAGGAGAATATACCTCAAGGTAACTTCCTTAAGGAACAAGCTACTTACATAGTTTCAGATGATCTTGAAGTAACTGTCTCGCCATCGCTATCTATCATTTCAAAGTTTAACGCCCTTGGTATTCCTGTTGGAGATATTGAGGTCATGGAAGTAGGCATTGGCAAAAAAGAGGTAAAAGTATATACAAACACTAACGAGGATGTATGGGCTTGCTTATTAAAACTATTATTTCTACTTAATGAAATAAGTTGTTTTGAATAAACAATCACAAACATCTCATGAGTAATAATAATAAATATATTTTGGAGAGTAAGTTAATTGTGTATATTGACACTAATTATATGATTATGCAGGCACTTCTAATTCTCAAAGCTTCTCTCACCTCAACATCAGCTTTAACTGATTGCCTCAGCTCATTTAAGAATGCAAAATCAATAATTTAAAGCCATGATTTGGTTTATTGATGGGTATGTTTATAATAATAATAATAGTTAGAGATCCATAATGTGTAATTGTAATATGCAAGACTACACATTATGCTTAAATGGTTGCTATGGAATAATGGATGTAGATCCTTATGAGTTATCATTTGTAATGATCTTAGTCAATAAATAAAAACCATAATTAATATGTTTATTTGGTTTGAGCTATTGGTCCATCAAATTTTCTTTCAGCTAATACATGCATAACTATAAGGGTGGTCTTACCATTTAGACCCACTATTAATGCCACAGACACATAGAGCCATCGAATAACTACGACAACCTATTTAATTTCTACAACCCCTTATAAAAGGCCAAACTGGCTACAAGGAAAGAACCATGCCTATTTGATTAATATAGAGTTTTGATAAATTACCCTCTATGTGGAGAATTTTAGAATGTTAAAAAATCCACGTTATGAATAACTAAAGAAGTAGTGGTGGAGATATCAACTCAAAATCAATTAATTTGGGTTATGTCTTAAATTTTAAGAACACTATCTTAAAAAAATTTGGTTGAGATATGCCCCAAGAGTTTTTTTATGGAAGAAACCAACAAAATCATATTCCTAAATGAAGAATATAATTTTTGAAGCATTTAGTTTTTTTCCAATCATTATGTAATTACACATACAAGAAAAGAACAGATGTTTAACATGGTCAAAAAGAGTTTTAGTACAACTTGTAACATGTACAAACTTAAGTCACACTATGAAGCATAATGAATGTGTCCGAGATCGTTATGCAACAGATATTGATCTTTATCCTTGAAATAAGATATTTATGAGAAAATTTGATAAAGTAACCATGTTAACTTTGGTGTCAACTATGATATCAAAACCTCATTATAACTATGATAAATAACTCAAAACCTTTAACAGACTAACTCTCATACATAACCTTAACTCTTAGGTACGTATCTGTAAGTGTAACCCATCTTAGTTAACAAGAAACAAATCATAATTAAACTAGAGAACCAAATCACAACTTGATACGGACTCTTTAGCTTGGGGCCGCCCACCCGGAAAACTATCACCCCTTTGATTTCTAAACGCCAAACAAATTCTTGCATCTATTGATACTTTATTTTTTCTAAGTTTCTTGTTAAAATTTCAAACTTTGTTTGTCTCTTAAAACATGCTCAATCATGACTTGATCATTATCAACACACTTTTTAATAAAATGGCATAAGTGTGAACATGTTTACTCCGTCCATGAAAAAAACTTCTTCATTAGGGTGATAGCTAACTTGTTATCGACCTAAATTGTCACCTTTCGCTTTTTCCACCCCATTAGTTGCGTAAAAGATTCTGCAGCCATAAAGCTTGATGATTGGTATGTCATTCCTGCCATCTTCAATTCACATGAAGATAAGGTCGCAAAATTTTGTTGTTGCGAGCACCAAGTAACTAGAGACAACCACAAATGGAACAAGTGATTGGTCCTACTTCGGTCATTACCTTTGTGAACGTTCACAATACCTAATCAATCTTTTTCTTTTCCTTGAGTATACTAAATCCCAATTTGTATTGTGCATCGAACATACCATATTTTATGTTTAATCACGCGCATGAGATTCTATCTGATTTTGCATGTAATGACTTACTACTCTAACTACACAAGCAAGATTGGGTTGGGTTTAAGATATAGCAATCACGTAGCTATCTTTTTATACTCCATAGCATCAACTACCATTTGGTCATCTCATTTTGTCAAATTTACCCTCGGCTCTATTATATTTAACGATGGGTTACAACTTTGCATATCGTTCTCATTTGAGATATTCTTAGCATACAATTCTTGATTGATTATTATATCATATTCAAATTGAGAAACTTTGATCCCTAGGTAGTAGGTTAACTTTCCTAGAGTTGACATCTAAAAATTTCTTTAGCATAGCTTTTTAAAGCCAAGTATTTACCTCTTGCTTGTTTCGGTTACCAACCTATCATCAACATAAACACTTGCTTTTTCAGTGATCTTCTAGTAAACAACTTGTTGTTGCGAACATTAATGTCAAACCAATACCTTTGAGGATAGGATCAAACTTCGTGTTGCTAGCCCGTCAAGCTTGTCTTAGGCCATATAACGCTTTAGAAATTTATAAACATAAGCATCATCCTTTAGCTCACAATGCAAAAATGTTAAACATAAGCATTGTTTAAAGAGACTAGCAAGGAATTTCGATCTTGACAAGTTTAGTTTCTATAACTACTCTCCAAAGAAAGCTTAATTTGATGTGATACCGGATATTCTAGTAGCATAAGCCTCTATTGTGTCACACCCCAACCTTGACGGCGGAATCATCGAGATGTGAGGGTTAAGATTATTCACAGCCACATAACGCTATATTTAAATGTAAATATTAAAATTATAAGTTTTAAAGATATTACAATCATAAGTCTCAAAACATGAAATAGTTCCAAATAAAACAAAGCATAACATAAACATTTTATTCATTTAACTAGGTCCAAGTCCTAGTTTTATTGCAAGCTTCAAAAGTTCACTTTAAACTTAAGGATTACCTGAAACATAATAAAAATAAAAGGTCAACTAAAAATAGTTGGTGAGTTTCCAAGGATTTTCATACATAATATCATAAGGTTACAAGTAGCAATTCATGTCATAGGTTATAAGTTAGTAAGGTTATAGAACACATATCGTTACAACCAAACCTCAACTTGATTACAAGTATATAAGATTGGCTAAGTGTATTTGGTTCTCATGATGAACAAGCATACGTAATCAGGAGCCGGCAATACCTCGACTTTAGCACCAAATAGGCTTGTCAGGCCCAAAGATCTAAGACGTCGCCAGGCTAGCAATAGTTAATGATTGTAAACAAAATATGTATCTCATATAAGACTTACAATAACA
>BJCM01264239.1:0-11927 GCA_018326385.1 Flaveria bidentis
CGATTAGAATACGTTAAGAATAGACTTGGAATGATCAGAAACGTTCTATGAACTTGGAAGAGACGAACTCGACGAACTTGGACGGCTAGGGTTGTGAATACTCGAAAACTCCCGTTATCCCACGAATTAAGTGGTATTTATAGGTTACAGTTTTCATTCGTACGACTGAGCCAAGCGACTGGCTTAGTCGTGCGACTGAGTCATACAATTGATTCATTTGCCAGGTTCAGTCGTGCGATTGGCCCATTCGCATGGTCCAGTCGTGCGACTGAATCGGATTACTTAGTTAAACACATTCTTGAACCTTTAATGATTCAGATCATGTCTAACAACTGCAAACCTATGTAACATGTTCTTATATGCGTGTATCATTACATAATATCAATAGATATAACATTATTCACAGAAGAATTTATCATTTCACAGATTTAACATTACATAGGTGTTACAAGATGAAAGTCTATCACATTTAAACTCACTAGACTAGAATTAGGGACATGTGTACCAACACAAGTTGAATTTAAATTAGTTTCAAGATTGAGCTCAAAAATGTTGAAAATATCACCAATTTTGTGAGTATAATTGTTACAAACATCAAATATCACCACTTTCATGAGTGTAATTGCTTCAATACGATTCTTGTTATATATACATATATGCGAATACATATACGCAAATTCACAAGTTTGAAACCATTTTAACGATTTTTATGTTAATGAACCGATTCGACCCGATCTAACTTGAACTGGACTGAAAAATTATATATTATATTACGATGGCCAAATGACCCTTAAAATTCACCCCCGTTGTGAAAATATTTTTTCTGGATCCGCCACTGCAAGAGACATCTTTGAATTAAAAATATATATCGAAAATAGTGATTCTTTTATAAATCTTAAAATACGGTTGCATGATGTGATGATAGTTTGTGTTGGTAATTTTAGTGTTATCAACAATTTAAGTATATTGGATTAACTTGTCGATTGAAATAATAATGTTAGGAGTTAGGTAATGTGGAAGTACGAGTTCGTTTAACATTAATGTTATTTGCATTGAGCATTATTATATAAATTATTTTTGGGTTTTGGGCTTAAATATGTTAGTAAGTGGGCTTAGAATTACTATAATTTTAACTAGTTGTTTTAGTTTTGGCCCATAAAATGCATTTAGATTTGATAAAAGAGACTTAAAGTCTTTGCATACTTTCTTGATCGATGAAAAAAGAAAAGAAAAGAAAAGATGCTGTGGTTTTCTTGAAAAACAAAAGACTCACGATCACAAGACTAACCATGAGAAAAGCTTCATAGATTGAACCAAATTAGAATCCATCAAGAGTATTCTCTATCTAATTCGATAAATCATTCGCATGTAACATGCGAAATAAGTTTATCAAATAGTGATTCACGATTTAGAGATCAATCCAAGTGACTTTGATTATTTGAAGATTGAACACGAATCTGATAGGTTTTTGTTTGTTTATATATGAGTTATTGTTCAAGAACCACACATTTCTATAGGTATCTAATGGTTAGTAAATATAATTCAATTGAGAATTATATATAATTTATTTCTGAATCCTTTTGTGTACACGGTGATATGCTTGCATGGCGGTAGACTCAAGTGCTACGAGTCATGTGTGCAAGAATCTAAAATGGTTTGAGGAATTTGAACCGGTTGAAGATGAGGTTGTACTAAGGATGAAAAATGTAACAATTGAGCCTATTAAAGCGGTTAGTGTTGAATATGTTTGCCTGGTATCAATATACTTGCAAGGTATATTACATTCTAACTTGTGAGATGATAAATTAGATCATGTGAGTTATTCTAGAATAAAAGATATGTGTACGATGAGTTTAATACAAAATTTTGATATGATTTTTTTAATATCATACTTGTGAATTAACTAAGATTATAAGAAAATTATTTATGTTTAAAGGAATTCAAATGTATTAGAACTCATTTATTCAAACTTAATAAGAATTATGTTGTCATATTAAATGAAGGATGTGCGGGAGGCAAGTGTAATCCTTAGGATAGGGATAAGAAGTAATAATAATATTAAAGCGGTTGAAAGACTTGTATTTACGTCTGAAAATAATATTTGTTAGATTTGTGTTGTATGTTCTAGGTATTCAAAATAACTTATTATTATATATTCGTTTAATAACTAAGGTTATAAACCGGTCATCGAGTTATATAAGTTTATCTTGGCTCGACATGGAACTTTTATTGAATTTGGATATATATATATATATATATATATATATATATATATATATGTAATGATATATTTAAATCTAATATTAATATCCTTGTTGGTGTTGAATCTTTTGCATGGTATCAATATTCTTGCAATGTAAATTACATTTCTAAGTTGTGGCATAATACATTAGATCATGTGAGTTATCAAGAATAAAAGATATGTGTAAGATGAGTTTAATACAAAATTTTGATATGAAATTTGTTAAATATCATACTTGTGAATTAACTAAGATTATAAGAAAATTGTTTATGTTAAAAGGAATTCTAATGTATTAGAACTCATTTATTCAAACATAATAAGAATTTTGTTGTCATATTAAAATGAAGGATGTACAGGAGGCAGGTGTAATTCTTATGATAATGATAAAAAGTAATAATGGTATTTCTACAACACAGTCTTATTGCATTGAGAAAGTATTAAAGAAAATTCAATAATTTTATTTGTTCTTCTGGTACTACCCTAATAGATCCTAGTATTAAACTTATGACTAATTGAGATGATTTACTATCACAATGCCTGAGATAACAATTGTTGTGGGTAAGTTGAGTAGATTACTAGCAATCCTAGTGCCTAAAACTGGTATATGGTAAACAGAATGTCTAAGTACCTGAAAGGAACCAAGAACTATGATTTATATTATTCAGGTTGTCTTTCAATCATTGAAGGGTATTTTGAAAAAAATTAGGTAATGGTTATGAAATATATTCTTCTATAAGTGGATACGTATTCCTTATTAGTCTAATATTTGTACCATGTAGTATACTAAGATGAAAATTCAATCTGCAAGACATTTTCATTTATGTATACGCTTGCATTTATGTGAGTATGATCAAGTTAATCATGGATATCACTAAAAATGGGGGAGGAATGTTGGTAATTTTAGTGTTATCAACAATTTAAGTATATTGTATTAACTTGTCAATTGTGATAATCATGTTACGAGTTAGGTGACGCAGGAGTACGGGCTCGTTTAACATTAATGTTATTTGCATTGAGCTTAATTATATAATTTATATTTGGGTTTTGGGCTTAAATATGTTAGTAAGTGGGCTTATAATTACTATGATTTTAATTAGCTGTTTTGGTTTTAGCCCATATGAAATGCATTAGATTTTATAGTAGAGACTTAAAGTCTCTGGATGCTTTCTTGATCGATGAAAAAGGAAAAGAAAATAAAAGGCGCTCTGGTTTTCTTGAACAACAAAAGACTCACGATCACAAGACTAACCTTGGAGAAAAACTTCATAGATTCAACCAAATCCGACTCCATCAAGAGTATTCTCTGTCTAATCTGATATATCATTCACGTTTAACCCGTGAAGTAGGTTTATCTGATAATGATTTACGATTCAGATATCAATCCAAGTGACTTTGAATATTTGAAGATTGAACCCGAATCTGATTCGATTTTGTTTGTTTATATTTGATTTCTTGTTTAAGAACCACAAATTTATATAGAGATCCAATGCTTAGTAAATATAATTTAGTTGAGAATTATATATAGTTTAAATCTAAATCCTATTATGTACACGGTGATATACTTGCATGGTGGTAGACTCAAGTGATACGAGTCATGTGTGCAAGAATCTAAAATGGTTTGAGGAATTTGAGCCAGTTGAGGTTGTACTAAGGATGAAAAATGTAACAATTGAGCCTACTAAATATAACATCCGATTATTTATAAAAGACAAAGAAAGAAGAATAAAGTGAAGAAAAAGAAAGAAAATATATTTTACCCAAGTTGAATGGTAAAAAGTGTCGAAAATGACAAAATGTTTGAAAAAGTGGGTGTAAAAGGTGATGGCCGTCCATCACCCTCTCTTCACCCATATCAATCGGATTTTAGAGAGAGAAAGCGAAGAGAGCAGGAAGCATTCGGGTTTTGAAGAGCAGAAGGAAGAAAAGTCGAATTCTAGGTAAGAATTCATGTGTTTATGGTGTTCTTAACTGGCCTTGCCTCGGTTGTGTGCTTATGAACGTTTGTGTGTGTTCGGGTGCGTGTTTTTAGTGGGTTTTAGGTGTTGAACCTATAGCAACAGGTTTGAAGGAAGTATTACCCGAAGAGGCTGCTAAGGTGAGTTTTCGAACCCCCTGTTTACGTGTTTTGAACTATTTTGGGGCCGGAAATGCATGTATGACCTTTTTATAAAAGTTGGGTTTATACCCGTATGTATGTATGTGTGTATGTTGCGGGTGGGGTTTGATTTTGGGTTATGTATGTGTTTGATGTTGTTATGGTTGTGTTTCTATGGCTTAGAATGTAAGATTTAAGCTTAGAACATGATAGATGGTGTTTGAGGACTGAAATATGATGTTTAAGTTTGAAATAGGCTGCTCATGCGCCCAAATAGGGTTCATGCGCCTAGTATGGAAATCTGCCCAAGTGTCCACATGCGCCCAAAACCTCATACGCCTAAAAACTCATGCGCATGTATAGTACTCATGCGCCTAGAAATAGGTTGAATTTGACTAAGTGTTGGTCATGCGCCCCAATAGTGCTCGTGCGCCTGAAATGTCCTCATGCACCTGGAAGACCATGCGACTAGAGTGAATGTAGATGAGTAAGAGTCAATGCGGATGAGTAAGAGTCAATGCTGATGAGTAAGAGGAAATGCGGATGAGTAAGAGTCAATGCGGATGAGTAAGAGTCAATGCGAATGAGTAAGTGTCAATGCGGATGAGTAAGAGTCAATACGTATGAGTAATAGTCAATGCGGATGAGTAAGAGTCAATGCGGATGAGAAAGAGGAAATGCGAATGAGTAAGAGTCAATGCTGATGAGTAAGAGTCAATGCGGATGAGTAAGAGAATGCGGATGAGTAAGAGTCAATGCGGATGAGTAAGAGGAAATGCGAGTGAGTAAGAGAAAATGCGGATGAGTAAGAGGAAATGCGGATGAGTTAGAGGAAATGCGGATGAGTAAGAGGAAATGCGAATGAGTAAAAGGAAATGCGGATGAGTTAGAGAAAATGTAGATGAGTTAGAAGAAATGCGGATGAGTTAGAGGAAATGCGAATGAACAAAAGAAATGCGTATGAACAAAAGAAATGCGGATGAACAAAGGAAATGCGGATGAACAAAAGAAATGCGGATGAACAAAAGAATGCGGATGAACAAAAGAAATACGGATGAAGACTTAGTTTATTTTCTGAATTTCGGGGAAAAGTGCAGATGTAGGTTTTGACTTGGGAGGTTCCCGGGGGTTCGTGTAAGTTGACTTTTGAGGTCATAGATGATGTGATGGGCATGAATGATATAAGATGATGATTAGATTATGACTTGATGATAGTTTGATGATGATGATGATGTTAAGTTTGATGTTATGCATGATTGATGTGCGATTGATGATGTATGATTAATGATGTTATGCTTATGTATGATATGATCTGTTATGTTTCTTATTACGTATGATGATGTGACTTTACGTGGTTTGATATTGTTAATGAACGTAAAGTATTATCTTAACGAAGTGAAAGATTTAAGATAATAAAAGTGGAACATGAACTAGTGAAAAGCCTTGCAAGCAACTGAAGGGAGGTTCACAACTCATTGAGAGTTGTTACCTTGTGTGTGTCTACAATGTGCAATTTTGGCTAACTAATAAGGGTCCATACACACAGTAAGAGTTCAGTCTTGATGACTACTCCAATACGTGTGATTTCCTAATTACTGTGTGAATATACATTTACAGCGTGCGATTTTGGCTGACCCATAAGAGTTCACACACACACACACACACACAAGGGGAGTATGTCCTAGTGACCACTCCAATACGTGCGATTTCCTAATTACTGTGTGTCATACAGCGTGCGATTTTGGCTAACTCATAAAGGTCCATACACACAGTAAGAGTCTAGTCTTGGTGACTGCTCCAATATGTGCGATTTCCTAATTACTGTGTGTATATATATATTTATAGCGTGCGATTTTGGCTGACCCATAAGAGTTCACACACACAGGGGGAGTCTGTCCTAGTGACCACTCCATACATGTGATATGTGCGATATGTGTGAACGTGCGATATGTGCGACATGTGTGAACGTGCGAAATGTACTAAATGAATGATGATGAAGATAATAATTATTACCTTGATGTATGTACGATGTGTGATCATGTGCGATAGTAATGAAAATGTTTTAACAAATGGAAGGTAATGCATTGTCTTTATAAAACTAGAACTCACTCAGCAATGCTGACTTTTTATGCATTTTCCAGTTGGCAGGTGAACATTGCTGAGGATGGTACGGGGCAGCTACTTGACATTTGTGGGATGGCATCCATTGGATAGAAATATGACGTTTTTGTGATGTAATGCAAATAATGATGTTTTGTAACCGGTCAACAATGTATTATTTTGCAAAAGTGATTATAATGAAATGGATGTTTAAATGTTTCCGCTGCAATGGTTTCTTTAAGTTAATGAAAACATATGTTTTATGTGCGATGATTGACCAGCTGTAAGCGTCCCGGGAACGGGGCCTTACACTAAAGCAGTTGAAAGACTTGTATTTACATCTGAAAATTAATAATTATTAGATTTGTGTTGGATGTTCTAGGCATTTGAAAGAAATTATTATTTCATATTTTTTAATAACTACGATTATAAACCAGTTATCGAGTTATATTAGTTTATCTTGGCTCGACATGAAACCTTTATTAAATTTGGATTTATATGTGATGATATATCTAAATCTAATATTAATGTCCCGGTTAGTGTTGAATATGTTTGCCTGGTATCAATATACTTGCAAGGTATATTATATTTCTAACTTGTGACATGATAAATTAGATCATGTGAGTTATTCTAGAATAAAAGATATGTGTACGATGAGTCTAATACAAAATTTTTATATGATTTTTTTTAATATCATACTTGTGAATTAACTAAGATTATAAGAAAATTATTTATGTTTAAAGGAATTCCAATGTATTAGAACTCATTTATTTAAACTTAATAAGAATTATGTTGTCATATTAAATGAAGGATGTGCGAAAGGCAAGTGTAATCCTTAGGATAGGGATAAGAAGTAATAATGATATTAAAGCGGTTGAAAGACTTGTATTTACGTATGAAAAATAATAATTGTTAGATTTGTGTTGTATGTTTTGGGCATTCAAAATAACTTATTATTTTATATTTGTTTAATAACTAAGGTTATAAACCGGTCATCGAGTTATATAAGTTTATCTTGGCTCGACATGGAACCTTTATTGAATTTGAATATATATGTAATGATATATTTAAATCTAATATTAATGTCCTAGTTTGTGTTGAATCTTTTTGCATGGTATCAATATTCTTGCAATGTAAATTACATTTTTAAATTGTGGCATAATAGATTAGATCATGTGAGTTATCAAGAATAAAAGATATGTTTACGATGAGTTTAATACAAAATTTTGATATGAATTTTGTTAAATATCATACTTGTGAATTAACTAAGATTATAAGAAAATTGTTTATGTTAGAAGGAATTCTAATGTATTAGAACTCATTTATTCAAACTTAATAAGAATTACGTTGTCATATTAAAATGAAGGATGTGAAGGAGGTAGGTGTAATCCTTAGGATAAGGATAAAAGTAATAATGGTATTTCTACAACACAGTCTTATTGCATTGAGAAAGTGTTAAAGAAAATTCAATCATTTTAATTGATTTGTTGGTACTACCCTAATAGATCCTAGTATTAAGCTTATGACTAATTGAGATGATTTACTATCATAATTAGTGTACTATGCAATACATGCTTGATTAGCATAATGCCTAAGATAACATTTGTTGTGGGTAAGTTGAGTAGATTAATAGAAATCCTAGTGCTTAAAACCGGCAAATAGTAAACAAAATGTCTAAGTACCTAAAAGAACCAAGAACTATGGTTTATATTATTTAGATTGTCCTTCAATCATTGAAGCGTATTCTGAAAAAATTTGGATAACGGTTATGAAATATATTCTTCTATAAATGGATAGGCATTCCTTATTGGTAGGGAAGTTATGCATGATCGGGTTTTATACTCATCACAATTATTGTTCTCTCAAACTCACTAAGAAACACTCGGGTTTGTGATGAATCTGAATCCTTCTAAGAGTTGATGATAATATACTAAGTAAATTAAAGCAAACACAAGAGAATAGTTTTTCAAGATACTTTTATATATTACTTTTCAACTCAAAGTTTTACAAGACTCTATCAAGCATACTACATGAGTTACAATGAGAAACTATATATACTACCACCTAGACTAAAGAAAATAATACAAAGCTAAAGTTAAGGTATTTTAGATAAATTATTATCTAAGATATTGTAGTCATGACATATCCATAACTTACGTTTTGTCACCAACTAAAGTTAGCAACTGTACTAAATGATAAGGTGTGAACAGTGGATTAAAGTAAGGTCAACTACATGGGTGTGGGAAAGCACCATGCAGTATCTTAGAGATTTGTAATGGAGTGTCAGAGAGACCATATTTATGTCCACTGGTTCATAGTAGATACTTCTGAAGGTTAACTGGATTTGGAAGGACTTGTTCTTTCGAAGACACTTATACTTTGGAAGTAGTTACTTCTTCTGAGGCTTCCTTTGGACTTCATACTCCAAAAGTTGTAGTCTTCATTTCTTCTATGTGTTGAACTTCAGAAGAGCAGAGACTTTATCTTCGAAAACTGAAGCTTTTCTTCGGAAGTTCCTTAGACTTGTCTTCAGAAGTTTAGCAGATGTCTTCGGATTTGCTGAAGTTGTCTTTGGAAGTTCCTCATTTGTTGTACTAAAAAGGTCTAAGTGTTTGGTTTTGGTTGCACTAACCTTACATGATTTAACAAACTCCCCCTAGGCTGATGCTACCAAAATCTCACTTGTTCTTGCTTCTCCAAACTTTCAACACCAAGGAAAGTAGATACTTCTCTGTTTCTTTATTTTTCCTAGAAGTAGTACTTAGAAGTTTGTACAAATCATTCGTAGACAGGAAATCCAGTCTGTCACTTTGAATGATGTGTACCTTCTACTGATTCCCTTTGAAGAAAGTTAGTTAATGAGAGTTATAGTCATACTCCCATCTAACTATTGGTTCCAAATTCGGGCCTTCCACCATTTGTAAAAAGGCTTTGTCTTTGATGGTTGACCCTTCCTTGTCTTCCTTCTCTCTTAGCTTCAATTCCTTTTCAATCTTAGCTTTTGCGGTTAGCTCAGCAAGATGAAGGCTGCTCAAATGATCTCTAATATGAGCGGCTATGTCGGAGTTGGAGGGATTAGAGAATGGCTTCTCTGCTAACTCAGCTATATCAAATCTGCTTGAGTGTAGTAGAGAAGGTGCATTTAGCCAGTTGCTCTCTCCACTCTCTCTCTCCACAACAAAGTTGTGAGAGGAGTCATTGAACCTCCACTAAATGATCTTCTTTCTTAGCACAAGGGGTTAACTGGAAACCTTGTCATAATTCTTTGTATCCAGCAGAGTCAGCAACCTTCTTCTAAGTTTCTTCTCTTCATCATTCAATGAATCAGAGTTGAGGCCAAGGAGTCTGACGGCCTGGTCCAGTGTTCCTCTTAGGAGATCAAGGAATTGCTCTCTTGTAAGGAACTTAATGAGTTATCAATATAACTCAGTTTGACAGACTCCTCCTTACACGAGATATCATTCAATTATGTGTAGTTTATGAGCTTTTTCTTGATTTCCTTAAACTCCACTAAGGAAAGAGGCTTAGGTGGATGAGAGGATGACTTAGGTAGTTGTTTGGTGGATGAGGATTATGTTCTAGGTAAGGTTTTAGGTTTGAGGATGGGTAGTTTTGGTGGTTGTTTGGATTGACTGGGTGAGGAAGTGGGTAAGGTTGATGATGTGGGTTTAGGGGTGTAAGGTTCAGAGGTTGGTTCAGTTTTAACAGGGAAATGGAAAGGGAGAGGTTCAGGTTGATGTTATGATTGTGGAGTATATGTGAAAGTCATCCCCTGTACTCTTCGGTACATCTCTTTCCTTCTTCTTGATCGCATGTCAGCCTTGATCTCCCTGACAATATGTTGTAGGGTCTTCACAGATGTAGATCCAACCTACATGCCTGAGAAGCCATGGGCCTTGAGATAGTCCTTCATACAGGCTTTATCCTTATACTTCTTCATGGCCGAAAGTTGAGCATCATCTTCCTTCTTCTTTTTCTCCTTTAGTTTTTCCCTGGAAGCCCTCTTTCTCTCCTTCTCCATTTGATACTGTTCTTTGTTTACAAGCTATAGGATCGTGTCATTGTTGTGTGGAGCAAGTTCTTAAACAGGGAATCCTCTAGAGTTTAGGAAAGCTATCCATTCACTCCTAAGTTGTTGATCAGCTTCTTCCTTCTTATTCAAGTTCATTTATTCCAAGGCCAACCTTGTTATTTCTTCTTGTTCTCTTATCATCAAGGTTGCCCTCTCCAACTCAATCAGCTCCTCTAGTGGCAAGGGGAGCACATCTTCACTTACAACTCCTAGCTTGACAAGTCTGTCAATCACTTCCACTCTTTTCTAGTTGTTGACTGCCTCATGGTTGGCTACAACTGCTTTGTTACTTGCAGTTAGTAGTTTCCCAGAGGGGAGTCCTCATTTTCTTCTTAATTTTTCCAACCTTTCCTCCTTTAGAAGTTCTTCCGCAGTCAGATTCCTCTTTCCTTTGACATCTTCGGAAGCTTTAGACTTTGGTGATTCTTGAGTAGAGGGTTCATGTTGTTAAGTGGTTGTTAGGACTGTGTACGTACGGAGTACTAACTGATAATGCGTGAAACCAGATCAAATAGTGCGAAATCCTATTTGATTGGCGATCCAATCAGTGAGAACGCAATCCAGATCAATCTAACGATTAAAGAAACGTTAAGAACGAGTAGAAGACGACCAGATGCGATCTATGAACTTGGAATAGGGTTTCTAAACGCTCTGGACGACTAGGTTACGAGTACGTGTCGAAATTCTTCAAGTGTTTCGTTTTTCAACTAATTAGGTGGTATTTATAGGTTATGGGTTTCCAATTGTACGACTGAACCATTAGCATGGTTTAGTCGTGCGGCTGAATCATGCGATTGATCCATACGCACGACTGAAGGTTCAGTCGTGCGACTGAGTCAATCTTATGTCTCAATCGTGCGAGTCAATCTTATGTCTCAATCGTGCGACTAGTCCATTAGCATGAGATATTCATGCGTATGGTCTATTAGCATGGTCCATTCGCATGAAGACTTATACGACTAAGTTTGAACATATTTCTCAATCCTTATTGACTAAGAACTATACATTACAACCTCAAACCTATATAGTAAGTTCAGTATACTTTAACACACAATAATACAATGAAATATTAAACATTATAAGCATCAACCACATATTATATTTCATTCAACTCATTCATTACATATGTGTAAGACATGACTGACTTTTTTTAAAGTAATTAAATAAAGCAGCTAATTTATTACTAATCTAACCTATTCTACCCCTAAAATTCTAAAACCGAAAATATTTTTGTGTTTTTTTGGATTTTAATAAACAGGAGAATAAAATAGAATAAAATAAAAATTAATTAAAAAGTGTCGGACTAGGCATTTTCTTCCTCTGAAATCACATCACTTTTCTTTTTCACGCCATTAACCTCTAATAGATATAAAAACCTCAGTTTATCAAATGCTTTTGTGTAGAGGTCGGCGCGTTGA
>BJCM01264240.1:2041-12333 GCA_018326385.1 Flaveria bidentis
TATCTAATTTCAATATGTATTATTTTTTAGTGTTGAAATGGATTATTTGTAATAAAAACATTTGTTATGTTGTAAATGTGAATTGGAATGTGCAAGAAGTTAAAACCATAATCAAGCAGAGTTTTGAATCCAATGAACTTGACAGCAACAAGCTGATGCTACTATGTAGTCAGCTTCTGTTGTTGAAACATATACGTTTTTCTTCTTCTTGCATTCCCAGGAGACAAGTCTGGGACCATGAAATTGACAACCGCCAGAAGTGGACTTCCTATTAAAGTTGCATCCCCGATAATCACTATCAGTGTAGGCATAGAGATTGAAGTCTCCTTCATTTGGATACCATAATACAAGAGCAGGCTTGCCCTTAAGATATCTAAATATCCTTTTGACAACATTCACATAATATTCCGTGGGATCTGCTTGATATTTGGCACACACAAACACTAAACATAATGTTAGGATTACTGGCTATTAGATACATAAGTGAACCAATCATAGATCGATAGTGAGTCTCATCCACTTATTTGCGTTCTGGATCATGACCTATCTTCACTTTAGATCATTAGTGAGACTGACAGTCACCAAGGTGGAATTGCTTGAACACTGTTTCCAAGTATTTTGATTGATTAATGAAGATTCCATCAACCGTCTATTTGACTTGCACTCCTAGAAGGAATGTGAGTTCCCCTATTGCAATCATTTGGAATTTTTGATTCAAACGGAAAGCTTTTTACTCTTTCTTTCTCTCTCAAAACAAACACTAAATGATATGGTGTTGTACGAGAAGTGAATGATCACCACCGGTTGCTCCACATAATTGAGCCATTCATCCGCCTCGATATCTCCCAGTGGTACAATAATATCCTCATCAGCCAAAAACTTTCACAAATGAGATACATGGAAGTTGGGTGAATTCCACTTAACACATCTGGTAGCTCCAATCTATAGGCCACCTCTCTTACTCGAGCATTAATTTGGAAAGGCCATATATACCTTGGGCTCAACTTGCCCCACTTTCTGAACTAAATGATACATTCCAATGTGATACTTTCAACATAACCCGATTACCCACATGGAACTCAATAGGTCTTCACCTTTTATCGACATACGACTTCTGTCTATCCTTGGCTTCCTTCATAAAGGCTTTGATCTTTTCAAGCTTCTCAGTCATAGCTTCAATCATCTCAATACTCCCCAATTACCAATATCACCCCAACACACGGGCGTTCTGCATCTCCTACCGTATAGCATCTCATAAGGGGGCATACCAATTCTGTCGTGATAACTGTTATTATACCAATGCTAACGGTAAGTGTTCAACCCAACTTCCTCCAAAATCAATGACGCATTCCCCAAGCATATCTTCTTGCGTTTGAATCATCCTCTTCGATTGACCATCCATCTGAGGATGATAAGCCATGCTAACATGTAACCTCGTTCCTATCATATCATGGAAATCTTCCAAAATTTAGATGTAAACCAGGTGTCACGATCAGACACAATAGACACCGGCACACCATTACGAGTAACAATCTCCTTGATGAACATATCCACCAACCTTTCGAATGAATATGTCTCGTGGGTTGGTAGGAAGTGAGCAGTCTTCGTCAAACAATAAACTATCACCCATATAGCATCATACCCTTGCGAGGTATGTGGTAGCTTTATAATAAAGTCCATGGTGGTGTGCTCCCACTTCCACTGCGGTATATCCAAATGTCGGATCTTTCCATATGGCTTCTAGTGCTCGGCCTTCACTTGTAAATCAGTAAGGCATTTACTAAAACACTACACTACATCGCCCTTCACAGCCGGCCACCAATAATCTTTCTTCATGTCTTGGTAAATCTTCCGAGCACCAGGATGAATACAGTAGCGAGTTTTATGAACTTCATCCATAATCTTCACATGTAGATCCCCAAAATGAAGAATCCACATTTGTCTAAATCGGGTTTTAACACTGAGTGGTGTTTTTACCCAACACTGTGACCAGACCTCTCATTCTATCAGAGTTAAGATGATTTTCCTTCAATGCCTCATCTTGAAACTCCTTGACCTTCTTCATCACATCAGAGGTCATAAGCAACTGATAAGCCTTAACCCGAATTGCCTCGGGTCTTTCCTTTCGGCTAAGGGCATCCGCCACCACGTTGCCTTTGCTCGGGTGGTAATGGATCTCACAGTCATAATCTTTTATTTGCTCTAACCATCTCCTCTGCCTCATGTTCAAGTCTCTCTGATTGAAGAAGTACTTCAAGCTCTTATGGTTAGTGAATATGGTGCACTTTGTCCCGTATTGGTGGTACCTCCAAATCTTTAGCGTGAAGATCACAACTGCTAGCTCCAGATCATGAGTAGGATAACTAACATCATGAACTTTTAACTGTTAGGATGCATAGGCTATAACCTTTCCTTTATACATCAACACACATCCCAACCCCGAGTAGGATGCATCTGAATAAACCACCAAGTCCCCGCTCCCTTTGGGTAATGACAAGACGGATGCTTGAGTCAACCTCGCCTTTAACTCCTCAAATTCCTTCTCTTGAGCTTGACCCCATACAAACTTCACGTCTTTCTGGGCCAGCTTGGGGAGTGGAGAAGCGATCTTAGAAAATTCTTGAATAAATTTCCTATAATAGCCCGCCAAACCCAAGAAGTTGCGAATCTCGGATGGCATCATCGGACACTTCCATTGCAACACCGCCTCCACCTTTGCCAAGTCCACCATAATCCCTCCAGGATTCACTACATGACCCAAGAACTGAACCTCACGCAACCAGAATGCGCACATGGAGAATTTAACACTTCTCGAATGTGATTGACATGCTCCACCTCTCTCTTCGAATAAATCAGGATATCATCAATAAACAGAATAACCAATTTATCTAACATCGGCCGACACACTCGATTCATCAAGTCTATAAAAGCAGCTGGCGTGTTGGTCAATCCAAAAGACATAACAAGAAACTCGTAATTTCCATAGCGTATGTGGAAAGTTGTTTTAGTAATATCCTACTCTTTCACCCTCAACTGATGGTAACGATATCGAAGGTTTATCCTCGAGAACCAACTAGCACCCTAGAGTTGATCAAACAGATCTTCAATTCTCGGTAAGGGGTACCGATTTTTCACTATCAACGTGATCAGCTCACGGTAGTCTATACACATCCTCATACTATTGTCCTTCATCTTCATGAATTACACCGGAGCACCCCAAGGAGAGATACTTAGTGCAATGAACCCCTTATCAAACAGCTCTTGCAATTGCTCCATCAACTCCTTCATCTCAGTTGGAGCTAACCGATACGATGCCTTAGCAACTAGTTGGGCACCCAGTAAAAAGTCGATATGGAACTCGATCTCGCAGTCTGGTGGCACTCCTGGTATGCCACCTGGTAAGTCTTTGGGAAACACGTCTGGAAAGTCACACACAACCGATACATCAGACAGTTGTGGTGTTGGCATATCCACATCCTTTGCATTGGCCAAGTACGCATTACATCCACGCCTCATGCACTTTCCCACCATCGCCATTAAAATCACTTTGAGAATCGTAGTGAACCGATCACCATAGACCGTCATCGAACTCCCGTGAGGCACTGTCAATCGATCCATCTTATTGCAACACACAATGTTCGCCTCATAGTGCGCTAACCAATCCATTCCTAGAACTACATCGAACCTGCCTAAGGTCATCACGAATGGTCTAACAAGAAACTTGTGACCTTCTAATTCTACGTCACAACCTTCTATCACCTTAGAAAACCTGGTAGACTTACCTATGACAGTTTCAAGATCAAAAGGCTTTTCTATACTCCTACTACTAATAGGCAATTTAGCACAGAAAGCAGCAAAAATAAAACTTTTACTAGCACCAGAATCAAATAACATAGAAGCTAGAGTTTGGTTTACTAGAAACATACATGACACAACATCAGGGTCCGTCCTAGCCTCCTCCTGCATCATCATGAACGCTCTGGCGATCACCCTCTACCCTTCAGTCCCAGTCGTCTTCTTCCCTGTACCGGAACTTTTAGCACTTGGCTTCTTGCATTCCTGACTCTTGTGTCCCTCCTCGCCACAAGTATAGCACCTCTTTACCCAACAGTTCTTCGCCGCATGTCTGGTTCTCCCACAACCGAAGCCAATATTGGATCCCACTTTGCATTCTCCATGCTCTGATCTACACTTAGCACACCTCCTCGACCCGGCACCGGATATGACCACAGATTGATCATCCACCCATGCACCTTTGTTGCATGGAGCGACCCGCCATGTCTAAACCGCTTCCTGTTCCAATTTCGGTCACCACTACTTTTCTTTTTCACCTTAGTCACCACTACTTCACGCTCATCTACAACATTCCCACCAAATCAACCGCCGACCTAAACGTACTCGACCTAAACGTACTCGACCAAAACGGCAAAACCATTAACACTTCTGTTACCACATACTGTAGAATCGTCTACCTGACCTGATGCACCTCCTCCATAGTAGCCTCCATCACTAAGGCTCTTAAGTTAGCACTCTTGTCGCCAGCTTCTAGATGAGGGGTCTCGGGTTCTTCATGAACCACCTCGTCGGCTCTAGGCCTTCCTATTGTGACCTATGGTTCAACACCACGTCCACAACGACCTCCACCACGTGAAGCCTTTGACGATCTACCACCAACCATCCTAAAACATGCTATAAGATTCAAACACTAACACATTCAATTAAGGGAATAGCTCAGTTTATGTCAAGTATAGTAAGTCACTGGTTACAGTGGCCAGTTGTTATTAGTCACTTACTTTACTCTTCATACCCCAAGCATTTCCTATCGTGACTACATCAGTATCTAAATATACTAATAGCACACAAATCAAATAACATATGCACTTAATGCAGGCTAAACATTAGAGAAAATACTTGATGGCACACAGCTACTCGGACTGGCATCCCTTCCCTTTCGTCCCATTTTCAGTTTAAGTTTAGGTTTCTTATGAAATTTTACACTTTTCACTTAAACTTTGGCTCTAATACCATCTTGTAAGGCCCCATTCCCGGGAAGCTCATAACTGGTTAATCATCACACAAAAAATGTATAATTACATTAACTTTTATAATACATTGCAGTGGAAACATTTATACAAACATTTCATTTCATTATAATAATCGTTTTTGCAAAATAATACCACATTCACTACAAAACAATGTTTGTTCGCATTACAACGCAAAAACATTATACAAAAGAATGACATCCAAAATGAGCGAAGTAGCCGCCTCGTGTCATCCTCATAACGTTGACCTCTATGTGTTTCCAGTTGGCAGGTAATTGTTGCTGAGGATGGCACGGGGCGGATACTTGGATCATTTTGGATGGCATTCTTTTGTATAATGTTTTTGGCATTGTAATGCGAACAAATGATATTTTGTAATGAATGTGGTATTATTTTGAAATATAGATTATTATAATGAAATGAAATGTTTGTTTAAATGTTTTCGCTGCAATGTTTTATTAAAGGTAATGTAATTATACATTTTTTGTGCGATGATTGACCAGTTGTGAGCGTCCCGAAAGCGGGGCCTTACATTTGGTAAAAGAATTAGTACACTTACTTTTTCAATTCTTGGGTTTATTAAGGTTGGATTAGATATGACATTATGTAATTCACACTTAGACTTAGAGAGTCCGACCCTTATCAAGGTAAGCAAGCAAGCACTTTACTCAACTTAAAAACCTGAGATATATGTATAACCAAATCTCATGTTTAGGTCAATGAGAGAATCATCATGGTTATACCAATTGATAATCTCTATGTAAATCACCATGGACAAGCCATTTGATAATCTCCAAAACCGTTTCATAAAAAATAGATAGAGATGGTTAAGAAGAATCATAGGGCATCCATTTTGGCCTTTTGAAAGGATTTTGCACATTGGCATCTTATGCATCGAGTGAGAATATCCAGGTCTGTAATAACTTACAACAAAGGATTCCTCATCACTTTAGTTCTATGATGACTCATAACATAGAAATGAATAGATGTGTTAAATAGATCTCATGATTATTCATATCATCACCAGGTGTGAGTTTGTGACTTGATAAGCAATTAATCAGATAAGTCAATAGCACTCATTAGAACTAAGATGAATACACACGAATGCATAGATGATTTTGTTTAATAACAAGAATTTACTTTTTCTGTGTAACTACATGATCTTGCGTGTAAATCGTAGCTAATTACGTCAGAATTTATGAACGAGTGAAGTACACAACTGATTAAAACTGATGTACTATAATTTCTCACATATTGCAATGATAGATTCAATCCTAAAGAATTGTTAACAAATTATTTTTCTATTTTCATTTTATAATTTTCTCTTTTGGTTTTTTGCAATTTTCTGATGTTGTAATTTCTTTTCCATTTAACAAGCACACACAATATACATAATCAGGCATTTTACTTTGACGGAGTTACTCATGATTTGTTTATTATAAAGAGGGAGGGTTATGATCATTTTGATAAAGAAAAATATATTTTCAACATGATTAATAAGACCAATTGACTCAACCAGATACTAAAACCTTCCTAGAAAGAAAGCTTTAGTAAATAGGTCAACCAACTATTTTTTAGTTGATATCTAAATCAAAATGAATAAACCATTTTCACATTTCTCTCTTAGAAAATGATATCGAATTTTGATATGTTTCATTTTAGAATGTTCGACAGGATTAGCTGTAATAAACATAGCAGCAGTGTTATCAATGTAATGACCTTTCAACTGTCAGGATGCATAAGCTATAACCTTTCCTTTTTGCATCAAGACACATCCCAACCCCGAGTAGGAAGCATCCGAATAAACTACCAAATCCTCACTACCTTCGGATAATGTCAGGACTAGAGCTTGAGTCAACCTCTCCTTTAACTCCTCAAAAGCCTTCTCCTGATCATGACCCCATACAAACTTCACATCCTTACGGGTCATCTTGGTTAGTGGGGAAGCTATCTTAGAGAAGTCTGGGATGAATTTTTAGAAATATCCCACCAAACCCTAGAAACTACGAATCTCGGATAGCGTCTTTGGTGACTTCCATTGCATCATCGCCTCCACCTTTGTTGGGTCCACCATAATCCCCTCGGGATTCACTACACGACCCAAAAACTGAACATCGCGCAACCAAAGCGTGCACTTGGAGAATTTAGCATACAACTTCTCCTTTCTCAATGTATCCAACACTTCCCAAATGTGACCGGAATGCTCCCCTCGCTTTTCAAATAAATCAGGATATCTTCAGTAAACACAATCATTAATTTATTCAACCCTTCCCGAATGTGACCGACACACTTGTTTCATCAAGTCCATAAAAGCAGCTGGCGCGTTTTGTTAAACCAAATGACATAACGAGAAACTCGTAGTGTCCATAACGTGTGCGAAAAGTTATTTTAGGAATATCCTACTCTTTCACCTTCAACTGATGATAACCAGGTCGAAGGTCTATCCTCGAGAACCAACTGACACCTTGCAGCTAATCAAACAGATCATCAATTCTCGATAAGGGGTAGCGATTCTTCACTATCAACTTGTTCATATCACGATAGTCTATACACATCCTCATACTACCGCTTTTCTTCTTCACAAACAGGACCAGAGCACCCCCAAGGAAAGACACTCGGTCTAATGAACCCCTTACCAAGCAACTCTTACAATTGCTCCATCAACTCTTTGATCTCATTCGGAGCCAATCGATACAGTGCCTTAGCTACTAGTTGGGCACCAAATATCAAGTCAATCTGGAACTCGATCTCACGGTCCGGTGGCACTCCTGGTAATTCTTTGGGAAACACGTCTAGAGAGTCACACACAACCAGTATATCAGACAGTAGTGGTGTTGGCGTATCCACATCCTTTACGTAGGCCAAGTAGGCACTACATCCATGGCACATGCACTTTCCCGCCACCGCCATCGAAATCACTTTCAGAATCGTATTGACCCGATCACCATAAACCGTCACTGAAGTCCCGTCAAGAGCTGTTAACCGGATCATCTTCTTGCAACACACAATGTTCACCTCCTAGTCCGCCAACCAATCCATTCATAGGACTACATCGAACCCGCCTAAGGTCATCACGAATGGTCTAATAGGAAACTTATGACCTTCTAATTCTATGTCACAATCGTCTATCATCTTAGATATCCTGATAGACTTACCTATGCAATTTCTACATCAAAGGGATTGTCTATACTCATACTACTAACAAGTAGTTTAGCATAGAAAGCAGTAAAAATAAAACTTTTACTAGCACCACAATCAAATAACACAGAAGCTAGAGTTTGGTTCACTAAAAACGTACCTGACATAACATCAGGGTCCTTTAAACGTACCTGACACAACATCGGGGTCCGTCCTAGCCACCTCTTGAGTTATCGTGAATGCTCTGGCGCTCGCCCTCTACCCTTCAATTTCGGTTTCCTTCTTCCCTGCACTAGAAGTTTTAGCCCTCAGCTTCTTGCATTCCCGACTCATGTGGCCCTCCTCGCCAGAAGTACAAGACCTTTTTACCCCATAGTTCTTCGCCACATATCCGATCCTTCCACACCATAAAAAGACATTAGACCCCATTCTACATTCCCCGTTATGCTGCCTTCCACACTTGCTACACCTCCACGACGCCGCACCGGATGTGACCACATGTCGGTCATCCACCCGTGCACCTTTGTTGCTCGTCGGGACACTACCCCAACCAAACCTCTTCCCATTTTAGTTCCGGTCACCACCACCTTTCTTGTTGACCCCAGTCACTACCACCTCATGCTCATCATACAACATTCCCGCCAAATTAACCACTGACCTAAACGTGCTCGACCCGGCAGGGATATCCGCCAACACTCCTTGGATGTATCTCGTGATCTTTCGTTACAGAGGTGTCAACTGATCTGGCACCAGCCGTGCCATCTCATTAAACTTCATGGTATATTGTTGATGTGTCATGGTTGCGCCTCCAACTGTAGGAACTCCCTCTCCACCTTATCCATCTCCCCATAGGAAAGAATTCCTCGATTAACAATTTCTTCAGCTCCGCACACTTCATCCTTCAAATTGCCCGAATACCCTCAGCTTGGATGATATTGTCCTACTAGTACAAAGCCGAGTCTACAAACGAGTGGGTGGAAAAATTCACCTTCTGGTCCTCTTGGCAATTGCTGATATCCAGTACAACTTTCATTTCTCTCACCTGCTGGTGAGCAGCAGCAGCAGTGCCATTACCATCAAAGGTTAGGGGGATCCATCTTTGAAATGCAACATAGTTACAGTCTCGTGCCGCCTCTGGCACAGGCTCTTCTTCCTCCTCCTCATCTTCGGAGAAAACCGTCTCAGTCTCTGGTCGCTTCCGTCCTCTCGAGGACCTGTTCCTCTCCATGTAATATCCTTCCCTTAAAGCTTTTATCACTTCGGTCACCACAGACAGGTAAGATCGTCTGCATGACATGGTGCACTTCCTCCACCAAGTCTCCTGTAATAAGGCTCTTAAGTTAGCACTTTCATTCCTAGCCTTCGAACGAGGGGTCTCTGGCTCTTTATGAACCACCTCCTCAGCTTGAGGTATCCCTCTCGTGACCCGTCGTCCGGCACCACGTTCACCACGACCTCCACCACGTGAAGCCTTTGACGATTTAGCACCGGCCATCCTCTAAACACGCTATAAGTTCAAAATTTAACATAGACATTCAAGGGAATAGCTCAATTTATATCAAGTATAATAAGTCCCTATTTAAAGTGGCTAGTTGTGATTAGCCACTTACTTTACTCTTCATGTCCCAACCATTTCTTATACTGACTACATCAGTATCTATAATCCAGTAACAACACATAAACCACATAACATCTGCACGTAATGCCGGTTAACATTAAGAAAATACCTGATGGCACGCAACTACTCGGACTGACATCCCTTCCTTTTCGTCCCATTTTCAGTTTAAGTTTAGCTTTCTTTTGAATAATTTACCCTTTTCACTTATACTTTGGCTCTGATACCAACTTGTAAAGCCCCGTTCTGAAGACGCTCACAGCTAGTCAATCATCACACATAAAACATATACATACATTAACTTTAACAAAAAAATTGTTGCGGAAACATTTAAACAACTATTTCATTTCATTATAACTGCTTTTGCAAAATAATACATCGTTGACTGATTACAAAATAACTCGTTGCATTACACAACAAAAACATTATACAAATAGATGCCATAAAAAATGAGCCAAGGTGCCCCCCCCCCCCCCCCCCCCCCCCCCCCCCCCCCC
>BJCM01264240.1:12353-28453 GCA_018326385.1 Flaveria bidentis
CCCCGTGCCATCCTCAACAACCATTACCTGCCAAGTGGAAACACATAAAAGTCAGCGTTGTTGAGTGAGTTCTAGTTTTTAAAATAAAACTATGCTTTATTTCCTTTCAAAACATTCTTTACTTTCGTACATGATTACACATCATACGTAAACATAGATAATATCATTATATCTTCTTTTACTGTTTTATAACATTCATTCTTTACTATTTCCGGATCAATGTCATCTACTAAACCCCAAACGAATGCACAAAGCGGGTACTGGGACCAATATCATAAATGACTTGCATAACGCACATAGCCTGGGACCAAAACTGGGGCAAGCAACGAAGATCCCATCAGTATACTGCACCCCACACGTATGCACAAAGAGGGTACTAGGCCGATGATCATAAATTATTTCCATAACGCACTGGCACCAGCACGGAGGTGAGTATCCACTATCATCCATGTACTTCCTTTCAAAACATTCTTTACTTTCACTTTCATTAATTCATGCATTCTATCAATATGTTCCTTGGTTCATTATCTTCCACTTTACATTACATCATACTTTTCATTTCTTTCATAAACATTCAACGTAAAGCCATGGAAAATAAACATACATAACAAGGAACATAAACATAATCATACAAAACACCACCATACAAGGCACCATCTTACATGACATTGCAATCATCATACATGCCATAACATACCCCATATATCATAAAAAGTCAACTTACTTCATCTCCTGGAACATCCCAAGTCAAAGCCTACATTTTATCTTTTTCACAAAAATTCAAAAATAAACTAAGTCTTAGTCACATGGGCACCATGCAGGTGCATGGCCTTTCAATCGCACGAGGAACACTTAGGCGTGTGGAGAACTTCTGGGCGCATGGGCACTATTAGGGCGCATGGGCAACACTTAACCAATTCTGGGCAAATTCTAGGCACATGGGCTGTCTGGGAGTCTGGGCACTTAGTCAATTAGCCTATTTCTAGGCATATGAACACTATTTGGGCACATGGGAACACTTGGACATTTTATACCGTTGGGCGCATGGGCCACTATTTGGGCGCAGAACTTTGGGCGCATGGGAATACTTGGACAGTTTAAGTCACACTTACACAACTAAATTGAGTCCCCAATCTACATTTATCATGTTTAAGCTTAAAACATACATTCTAAGCCATAGAAACACATATTCATATGGGTAAAAAAACCCATTTTTATAAAAATGTTAATTCAGGTATTTCCAGGCCCAAATCAGTTTAAAAACAAGTAAGAAGGGGGTTTTCGAACTCACCTCTTGCAACTTCAAGTGTAACTTCCTGCAAACCAGAGTGCTATGAGATCAATACCTAAAACGCACCAAAACACCCACAAATGAAAACACAAACACATATAAGCATACAACTAAGGCATAGGTCGGTTAAGAACACTCAAAATCACGAAATTCATCCCTTGAATTCGACCTTTTTCTTATTTTTCTTTAAAACCTGAGAGTTTTCATCTTTAACCTCTTTCTCTCTCTAAAATCCTGATTGATAAGGTGTAAGCAGGCAAGATGTGTGGCCATTTTGCTTTATTCACCAACTTTTAAATATTTTTGTCCTTTTGACAATTTTAACCCCTTGGCATGGGTTAAATTGCATTTATTTCTTTTCCTTCACTTTTATTCTTTCTTTCATGCCTATAAAATATATAGGGTGTTACAAGACGACACTATTTGCATACTCAATTCCTTCTCAATGGGAACAAGAGATTGAGGAATCCCAATAATGGTTTCAGCAACTGGCTTCTGATCAACTATAAAATTCCAAAAATCATCATCAATGGTGAACTCTTCTACAATAAAGCTATCAAGAACTTTAATCATGTCACTAAATTTTGCCTCTTTAGTGTGAATTTCAGCTGTTTTCTCTGTATAAACCAACATATCCATGCTTGATTCATCTTGTTTTGATTCACATGTTTCTTCTACGTTTTCAACCTTAGAGTATCTCATCTTTTTAGCAGGAGGTGAGTCATCACTACTCTCTCCTATTGAGCTTTCAGCAATACCAACTTTATCACTCTCTCTTTTTCTTTCCTCCAACCATATCATCTTTCCCCATTTTAAATTCAGCTTCTCTTTTGATTACAACAAGCAGTTCCAGCTTAGATACTCACTTTTTTAGACTTTCTATCTGGTTCTGCACGTTTATGATAATGACAGCTTGCTCTTTGGCTCTTCAGCAGTTTGCTAATCATGAGCAACTGGTTCTTCATCTTGATTTGGCACATCAGTAAGAACGTTTTGTTTTTCCACATGTTCTTTTTGATTAATCTATTGAAGCATCCATGCCAGCAGAGGAGAATGGGTTCCACCATAAAAGTTCTTGGGATCTCTACTTGTAAGACTTAGCATCATAATGAGGGATATCCATCACAAGACCTTGAGGTACAATGTTAGGAAATGCTTCATGAAACATTGTAAGAACCTTTGATACATTAGAAACATATATTTTCTCCCTTCCTGAATGTTTTAGACTAGACCATTGAACTCATAGGCAGACATGTTTAAATGGTATGTTAATGCATAAAACATATATGGTAGATGATATGATTATAGGAATACCTTTCCATCCTATCTTACTCTTTGACAAACAGTGTTGGTAGAGATTAATCAGGAACCTCCGTTGTAAGTCAACTAGGCTGTTAATAATTTGCTTGCCTTCATATCATCCTTATAACCAATGTTAGAAAAGAAAGTAGGGATTTCATCATCTTCAAGTTCTAGAGGGGTGTTGGCATCATCACCAAACTATAGATAGTCTCTCATAGTTTGTTTAGTGATAGTTAGAGTATTATCATCTGTTTGGACCGTTTCTGTACGGAGTACTAACAGATTCTGCGTGAGACTAGGTCAAATAGTGCGGAATCCTATTTGATAGGCGATCCGAACCACTACATGATCGATCTAATGATGAAAAAAATGTTAAGAATTGAGTAGAAATCGATCATGAACGAACTATGACGTTAGATAGGCTGCGTAGGGCGCTCTAGACTGCTAGGGTTTGTGAATATTCAATGTCTCCTATTTTTCCATGAATTTTGTGGTATTTATAGGTTTTTAGTTTCATTCGTACGGCTGAACCATTAGCATGGTTTAGTCGTGCGACTGACTCATGTGGTTTATTCATACGCATGCTGAACGTTCAGTCGTGTGACTAAATCAAACTTATGTCTCAGTCATACGACTAATATAGTCTCCTGGTTTAGTTGTTCCACTTGTCCATAAGTATGATTCATTTGTGCGTATCGTCCATAAGTATGGTCCATTAGCATAAATAACCACCCGATTAAGTTGAACACATTTCTTAATCAAATTGACTTAGAATTATGTACAACAACCTTAAACCTATATATGATGTTCATACATATGAATTATGCTAAATATAATAATAATATGAAACAATCAAAGAAAAATAAACATCAAGATGCATACCATATTTCATTAAGTAGTCACATTACATATGTGTAAGAAATAAAAGAGTTTTACATTTAAGAACATAAACTAGGAACATGATGTATCAACAAAATCCCCCTTTGATCTAGTTTATCATATTTTCTAGCATTCTTCACATGCTATTGAAATTTCTTGTCCTTCTCTTCTTTGGTGACTTCCGCGTGGATCTCAAAAGCAAAGCAGAGCTGTATAACATGTTCGAATTGTAGAGCTTGTACAATATCTTGTGTGTCATAGAATAGTGGCCACTTGTATAAAGTGTAAATAACTTTGGGAGACAAGTTTGTAAGCCACATTTGGTCAATACCCTGATAGTCTCGTTCTTACCTTCTTTGTTCAGAACTATTACCACTTCCCCCGTCCTCCGGTCGTAATACCACCATTTGAAGTATGGAGTAAAGTCCTAAGGAATCTCCCGTAAAGAAATCTTAGAGATTGTGCGTGGGGGACTCCACTTCAACACCACCTTAGGCCTTCTAGATATAGGATCAACATTAGTCTTATGAATGAACTTCTTAGGTTATTGAGGTCTGAAGTTTACCCACCTGGTGTGGTATTCTTTCTTCAATGATATCTCAAACCATCCCGACATCTTCCTCGGCTTAGCATACAAAAGATCTAAACAGGCCAATATGTTTAGCTCAAAACTACGAAGAGTCTTCACATCATGTGGATATGTGAAGTACTCAATTTCCTTCTCTCGTTTAACAACATATACATCCATATCTTCAAAATAGGCCTAATTGATGACCTTGCTTGAAACTTTCTCATGTCTCTTTACTTGGTAAAGTTTGGTGTAGTCATTCAGCTTTAGAGGTGCATGTTATGCCTTCATTTCTGATAAACAAGCTGCCTATTCAGCCTTCTTTAGATAAACATTAGCATTTGTAGCTTGGGTTTTACTTTCATCCTTTGCTTTCTCTTTCTCAATCTCATCCAGCTTGTCAAAAGTATCACTGCCAAATGTTTCACCCAAGTCATGGATAACATTTCCCTCAGGGTCAGTGTACTGTGGATAGTAGTCAGACGTGACATCCTCGATCTCTATCTCATCCACACCTTATAGCTCCTCATCACTCAAGACATCTACTTTCGGTATATCTTGAAAAGCTCTTATGGATTTAGTCGAAACCAATCTATGAGCTCCTCGTTGGTCAACTCGTGGATGATTTCTCCTTCCACTGGAGTGTAGCTCACAGACCTTCTCATAATCCCTTGCAAATCAAGAATCATAGTAAGTTGATTCTTGACTTGATGAAGGGAAACGACATCATAACACTTATTCTGCCGAGCTTCATTTTTGCCTTGATCGTGTGTCTCTTCAGCTTGAGGTACGAAGGAGGAGGCTCTTTTCGTGCGCCTCTCCTTCGCTGCTTGATTTGAGGCTGATGCAGATGCATCACCTTCTTGATTATCCTCCTCATCATCATCATCTCTTTTTCCCTTTCCACTTCCTCTAGCTTCCTCGTCATCATCATCTTCTTTTAATTCATCATCCGCCGAATCATCATCATCATCTCCACCATCATCTCCATCGTCCTTTATCTTGAAGGGCTCACCTTTTGTTCCTTTCAACCTCAACATAAGTTTTTTGTTCTTTTTCTTGAAGCCATCGATCCGCTTGACGGATGCCATCACAAGCTCATTTTGAGTCTCCAGGGCATGGTGAGCTCTAACTAAAACTCTCTCATAAGCATCGTTATTCTCTATAAGTTAAGCTATCTGCTTGCCTTGTACGGTATTGACCACCATCAGCTGATTCATTTGGTTGGCTCTCAGATCATCTGTCACTAGCAGTTTGAGCACAAGTCTGTTTAGGCTCACAAACTATTCTTCTAACCTGACAGTGGGTAGAGTAGAACCCTGTGTAGGTGGGAATTAGGTGGATATGCCAACTTGGGAAGTAGTGGGTGTAGTGGTGGATGTAGTGTAGATGGGAGTACGAACGGAAGTGGATTGTGGTAGAACTAATTTGGGTATTGTGGGTGAGGTAGGTGAGAATGCATGAGTGGTGGTGGGAGTGTCAGTGGCAATAAAGGTGGTAGTAGTGATGCTAGTGTGGGGAATAGTTGTTGTGGTGTGGGGAAGAATGGTGGTGGCAATGGTTGTGGTGGTGGAAGAACTAATCAAAGTAATTCTCTACCTCTTACCCTTCTTGCCCAGGGTTGGGCCATCCTCTTCCTCCTGGAACCCTTGGCTATCGGGGCTCCCCTGAGCTAATCGGTTGGTCGGGTGTGTATGTCGGATGTGTGACATCAGTGTCATCACCCTTAGTACCAGATTGGCGTCCACAAACCACCTCTTTCCCCTTCTCGGTAGCCACAAACCAGCTCCCGACTCTCCTGGTGAGAGGCTCATCATCATATTCATCCCCTTGATCTACCAAGAAGTCCTAGTCGATAGTAGCCTGCTTAGATCCACTAGGAGTAGACGAAGTACTGGGTGGAGGTGGTGGAGATATGGTAGATGTGTTGGTGGCCCGTGATTGACTAGGGCCAGCATGTCCACCACCTTGACCATTATCATGGTCATCATCATCGTCATCATCATAGGCTCAACGTTTGAGTCACTGTCATCGTGACGCCACTTCTTACGTGAGGGAGCCATATAATCCTCATTGGCCAGATGGCCAAAGAGTCTCCTGATCAGGGCTTCCCCTTTCTTCCCTAACTACACCTTCATCCTACCCAGGATGGTGTAATCCATCACCTATAATATCACTGCATCGTCCTTCTTCTTAGGCAACAGAGGAAGTTTCAAGTCTATGATCATTTGCAAGAACCTTGGATACATGCAGAAGCCTTCCTTGCCTTTGGCCTTTATGTTCTCTTTCAAGTATGAGAGGAGCATGCGTGAGAAACTTAACAGGTGGTACAGTACAAGTGCAACATATGCATTTTGGATTTGGTTAGACATCTCATTGAATCCTCCATGTTTGGAGGCTATACACTTGAGTATCACATGTGCCAGATACGTGAACCGGGGCACATGTAGCTCTTGTTCAGTACGCCAGAATTGATGTCACCGGCATACCTGATCCTTAGAAAACATCCTCGAACTATTAGGGGATACAGCTTGGTTGGATGGGCTCCGTCCTCAACCAAATCAAAGAATCTCCTCAGGTTGTCTTCCCTGATCTCAATATCTTGTCCGGGCATAGAGCTCCAGATACTGTGGGGCTCAACGGACTGGTCAATTATGGCATTTTCCAGAAAGCCTACAGAATCGATCGGTATGGTGTGCATGGGGTAGAAATGACCTTGTAGATCCTCGATCTACGCAGGAAGGCTATAATCCCGGTGAACTGGGAAGTGTTCCGAGACGTAGAATCTAGACGAGCACAAATGTTGTGCTTGGTGCTCATTGTCCATCTCTCATCCACATTGCTGAAACAAAAGAAACATATACATTAGATCTGTTCGTAAGAGATAACAATTGAATTTTAGCTGATTTTGATCAACTAGTTCAATCGTACGATTGAACCATACGACTGAGATCAGTCGTACGATTGATCCTGCGATTGAACTTAGTCGTATGCTATGCCATGGGGTTGAGTCAGTCGTGCGACTGAGTCACCGATTGAATCACTCGTGAGATTGAATCATGCGGCTGGCTCAATTGTGGGACTGAGGTGCATATGCGTGTCTATTCGCATCTTGCATTATTCGACACCATAAATTTGAATCTTTGTCAAAACGTTACATTAGACTTTGTGTTTAGATTCATTAGGTTCGCAGGGACTCGAAATAGCACTTAGTGTCATTTAAATCAATGTTTGTGTCCATTTAAGTGGTCTATTTTAGGGTATGGTCCCGGTTCTTGATTTTAACAATTTCGGTCATTGTGGGTTCGATTTATCCATTCATTTGACCTGATTTCAGATTCAATGTACGTGAAAGATGAATAGGATATCAGTTAGTATCACTATCGGAGAGTAACCACAATAATAGAAATTTTGGCAGAGTGTCTACGTATTAGGCATACGGTATACGACCAACTGACCCCCTTTTTATACTGTTTCTAGTTTCAGTTGTGCGACTGGACCCATACGCATGATTCATTCATGCGACTGGGGTTCAGTCGTGTGACTGACTCAGAATCTTTCATCCAGTCATACAATTGGTTCATTCTTATGATCCAATATCATAGATGACCCATACTTATGGTCCAATTGTGGTTGGCTCATACTTATGGTCCAAGCATGCGATTGGATCATACTTATGATTCAATCGTGCGGTTGGCTAATACTTATGAGTTTGACTTCATACATTTCCATACACTCAAAACTTAACTTTTGATATATAATATTATGACCAATGATCATCTCAGACATGACCTTTTTAACAGAAAATCATTTGATCACCTCAGACGCGATCCTTTTAGTTGAGATCCGATTGGTCACCTCAGATGTGAGCTTTTTAATTTGTGATTCACAGAGTTCATCAAGTTATATAGTCCAACATCGACGCAAAGAAGATAACAAAAACAGAAAACAAGTTGAATTAAAGCAAAACAAAACATATTTTTGTGTTTTTGATTTGAGGTGGATTGAAACCTTTTAAAAATCATCTAACCGATTTTTCCTCCTGAGCAAAACAGCTTCAATTTTATTTTTATCCTTTCTGGAAAGATTCATATGGAATCATACAGGTATATCATAATCATTTAGGACCCTTTTATATGTACTTTGATACTAGATTCTTATTTGTCTGAGAGTCAATAGCACTTGCTGGAAATCATACTAGAGCTATAAGATGCACACAATGATTATGACTGTCTACAGTTGTAGCCACGATGATTGTTAGTATATTTTTCCACTTAAATCCATACACAGATTTTTGACTCACATTGATAATGAGTTAGGCTATATTATTTCAACAAGCATTTGTGGATCCCACATTAATATGGTATTCAAGAGTCCTCAGGAGATTTTTGAGCAGTCTATTGGAATTTGACAAGAAGAAACTATTCTAAGAGCTTTCAAAGAGATGGCAATCCTCAGGTCAGTGCCATTGCACAGCAGAGAGGCACAAACAACATTGAATTCTAGAATATTTAGGCTTGAACAACATTGAATTCTTTGTCGGTGCATCGCACAACAGAGAGGCACACAACCTATCATCTTGTTAGAGCACTTTTTTCTTTTGCACATAACGCACCAACAACATTAGTCATTAGATTGATTGTGCTTAACACTTTTTCCATGTGCTTTGCTCATTTTTATGGTCATCTGCACACATATGTGGCATTCATTTTGCTCGTCACCCCTTATTGGAAGTGCATTGATTGTGTTAACCCCGGATTAGATGAAAACCCACAACAAATTGTACAAATTAGTTTGAATTTGATTCACCAATGAAGTCTACTCGTCTATTGTGTTGAATCTACCGACACATCATATAATAAACTACTAACCCCTAGGCCTACTTTCTCTATGTTAGCTCAGTAGCAGACTAGTTTACTATCATTATTCCTTTATTTTTCTTAGACTTCTAAGACTTGTAATTTGAATATAGCATTTTGATCATTTAAATCCTTTTGATGTCCCAAACAATTAGTTCCCTATGTACTATCATTTTCCTTAATTTTTGAATCAATATCACAGATTTTATTTCCTTGCTTTCAGCTTATCTGCTCGACCCCTGTTTTTTTAAGTAATTAAATACTCAAACTAAACTATTTTCCCCCTTAAATTCTAAAACCGAAAATGTTTTTGTGTTTTTGGATTATGAAAGACTAGAAAATAAAATTAAAAAATAAGAAAAATTTGTTGGACTAAGAACTCGATTCTTTTGGAATCACAACACTTTTCTTTTTCATGCCATTGACCTCCAAAGATATAAAAACCGAGGTTTGTCAAAAGCTTTTGTGTAGAGGTCGGCGGGTTGAAAATCCGTACTAATTTTAACAACATTAATTAATTGTTTTTCAAAACAGTCACGTATAAAGTGATATTTTATACCGATGTATTTAGTTTTTGCGTGTTGGACCAGATTTTTAGTGGCAGCTATTGTAGCAGAATTATCAACAAAGACAGGGGTATTAGAAAATTTCAAACAGTAGTCTCACATTTGCTGTTAAATGATTTGTGAACAACAACTTGCAACAGTAACATATTCAGCTTCACATATTGACATAGCAACAAATGTCTGCTTCTTACACTGCCAGGTGACTAAGCGTCTTCCAAAGAACTGACATCCCGCTGATGTTAACTTCTAATTCGTCTTCTAGCCACCATAGTCTGGGTCACTATATGCTGTAAGCTCAAAGTCATCATCATGAGGATACCACAACCCGAGTGTTGGAGTACCCTTTACATAAAGAAAGATACTTTTTACCCCAATTAGATTATTCACTTTTGGTTTAGACTGATATCTGGAATAGAGACACATGGCGTATATAATATCAGAACGAGATGTTGTGAGGTACATCAGAGATCTGATCATTCCTCGCTACATAGTGGCATAAACCAGATCACCATTTTTGCCTGGAGCCACATCGTTGTTCGTGGCAAGTGGAGTCCCATCAACCATTGCATTCTCCATGTCGAACCGACTAAGGATATCTCTTACATATTTTGACTGATGTAGGAAGATTCCATTTTGTGTCTGATCCACCTGTAACCCAAGAAAGAACTTCATCTCTCCCATGGCACTTATCTCAAATTAGCTTTCATCACGTATTCGAATTCTTTACACAATGCTTCATTTTTTGAACCAAAGATTATGCCATCCACATATATTTGTACCAGTTGTAAATCACCATCTTTCTCTTTGATAAACAATGTGCAGTCAATAACCCCTCTACGAAAACCATGTTTCAGCATATGAGTAGAGAGTTTCTCATACCAGGCTCGAGGGTCTTGATGTAGCCTATAAAGAGCCTTGTCCGGTTTATAAAGTTTATCCTCATGATAAGGATCATCAAATACTTCGGGTTGACTGACTTACATCGTTTCACGGATTTCACCATGAAGGAATGTACTTTTCACATCCATTTGATAAACTTTGATCTTCATGTAGGATGCATAGGCTAAGAAGATACAAATTGTTTCCATCCTTGCCACAGGTGCAAACATTTCATTGTAGACAACGCCTTTGACTTGTCCAAACCCTTGAATGACAAGTCGAGCCTTGTTTCTGATTATAACCCCTTGGTCATCTTTCTTACACCTAAGAACCCATTTAGTGCCAATCACCTTTACACCTTTTGGTCTATCCACAAGAGTCCATACTCCTAACTTCTTGAACTCAAGGAGTTCTTCTTGCATAGCACTAAGCCATGCCTCATCATTAAATGATTTACTTATATATTTTGGCTCAAATTGAGATACAAAACATCAATAAGCACCATCGTGATATCCTTTTAACAATTTTGCAGCATAATCAGCTGAGTATAACTGATTTTGTGTCTAAACACCCGATAAAATATCCCTAATGATGTTGTAATAACCTAGCAAATTTTAAATCAATGCTTTCCCTTAGTTTATCACATTCAGTACATGCATGTTTTTAAAATAATTTGTCTTTAGAATGTGTAGAACTAGACGAATCAGCCATGAAAGTAGTGTCATACTCTTCGGTGACTGGAGATTCTGAGTTTGTGGCACTAAGCTCTTCTTTAACCAAATGCACAACAACATCCATAGCTTCTTTGAGATCTGAAAGTGTATGCTCAGCGATGATGTCTCCTTCACTCGCAGATCCATCATCCAATGTATCAACTAAAGCAATGTTTGATTCACCCTCAGAAACGAATCGGAAGGACAAGTCTTGTCCTTCATCACCTTGAGCAGCCAAAGCCTTAAACTCTTTACTTGAAGATAAGTTCCAATCTTATCCTTGTATTGTCGGCTAATTGTAGGAAAAGGATTTGCATTTCCAGTCTTCTTTGTCTTTACGCACTGATGTTTGAAGTGACCCTTTTCACCACAACTGAAACACATGACTTTGGATTTGTCAAATCTAAATGTCGTATCTTTAGTGGCAACCAAATTTTGCCACATCTTTTTAACAAACTTATTGGCTCTTCTAACAGGATTAGCCAAGGCCCATGTAATATCCATGCGTTCTAGCTCAGTTTTGTTAGATCTTATATGCCCAAGACACATACAAGATTGATGTGGTTAGTACGTTATAATCCAAGTCGGGTCATACCCAATAACAGGCTATACAAACACCAATAAATATTTATTTGTTGATGAGATCATACAAATAAATATTGACACCTATTTAGAAAATGGGTTTTCTAAAACATTGCTTTTGTGATAGAACAACATTATATGGATAATTTGTTCATGAGAAATTATTTGTTTCATTTTTTAAGTTGGTTAAATAATAACAGCTAAAAGTGTGTTAATGTCATAAAATTAAAATAGGTTTTAATTTTTTAAACTAAGGGTTGAAAGAGTAAAATTTTATAAAAGTCTCAAAATGGGGGGAACCCATTTTGAACCTTGTTTTCGGCTGCCCCATGCGGGCATTGGGAAGCCCTTTTGAGTCTTGATCTTTGCAAGATATTTACTCCCCTTGCACTCTTCCAACATTTCACACATTTCTCTCACACACACTCAAGCAAGAACTCTCTCAAACAAGGCTGAAAATTTCGGATCTTTTGAATGTGCATTGGTAGAGAGTTTTGGTGTTGAGCTCCCTAAATAGCTAAGTGTTTGGAAGAGCTTGTGGGTATCACAACTTCAGGCTTTCTCTCTTGGGGGCTGTACATTCAAGAACATCACCATCTTCATCTCATCCATTTACAACATCTTGTGCTTGAAAGGTTGTTTCATTGAACACCCTATGGTTGTTATTTTGGTTTTGATAGCATACTATTTCACATATATTATTGATCCATATTCTTGGGTTTTGTTTATGGTTTAAAATGGTAAAAATTTCAGATTGGTAACCTCACTTTAAACCCTACTTTCCGCTGCATTTTTATAGTTTAAATGGTTAAACTAGCTTTGATTTACATGTTACAAAACCCAACAATGGCATCTAGAGCCGCATATATGGAATATGTGCTTCAAAAGTTCTCGAAAAGTTAGTTTTCATGGACTTTTTCAACCCATTAGGGGTTGTTTTGTTGTGAATGATTGAATCCCTTATGTTTCAAGGTTTAATCTTGCATGATTTAGTATAAACCTTGAAAGATAAAGATCAAATGGTTGGTTATGTTGTTTGGACAAAACCCTAAATATTTTGTTCATGTTGGCTGAAACTTTAGGGCTGAAATAAGGGGTTCATTGTTGTTCTTCAATGTTGAATATGTTTCATATTTTAGTGCATGATATAGCCTTGACCTTATGTGTTTTGGATTTGGTTGATTGTGGTTTGTCATGTTGGTTTTGATTCTTGAAAGGGTTGTAATATTTGTGTTTGTATTTTGGGTTGTAATTTATTTATTCATTTGGTTTTATAATAAATAGATTAGATTCATTTCTTTTATTAGAAAAATTATATTAGGATATGATTGTGTAAAAGAAGATGCACAAGATGGAGACCCAAAGAAGGACACAAAAGACAAGGACACTTGAAGCATTTGGATGTGAATTCAAGTGGGAGTTCATGGACACATTTTGATGTGTCATCTTAAACCTTAGGAAAGACCTTATGTGATGGCAAACAAGTGTGGTCAACTTAGTGGCTATGGTTATGCACTTATGTTTGTATGATTATGCTTGTTTGGATGTTTGTGGTATGATTGTTGGTTGATATTTGCATATGCATAACAAACTCATTAACAAAATTAACAAGCTCAAAATTGATGGTTCTTTATCATTATGTGGTTAATAAAAGGTTATTAAAAGGATTAATGATTTTAATAAAAGGGGTTTTATTAAAAGTGAACCATAGGCTACCTTGTATTTGAAAGCATGCAAATATAAGGTACATAGAGTTTCTAAACTAAGATTATGAAACTTAAAATTTCCTTTATAAAAAAGTATAACACCGTCCTTTTGCATAACACTTGAGTCACTTGGAAACTCTTAATAGGATAAAGGTCACGTAACCATTTTGAGGGAACTTGTGATTTAAGGTGGGGATACCATATTGTTGGAGCTGTACAAGATATTCTATATTATCAACACAGCCAAAGTCAAGAAAAGTCAACGTTACGGTCAAACTCAACAAAAGTCAAACACGACATGTTCAAGACGAAGATCCGAGATGAGATGTTGAAGATTAGATTACTAGGAGTTTTATTGTAATAAATATATTTGGTTGGAAAAATATATATTTTATCCTGTTTTTAGTCATTTTTATGCTTAATATGTAACTTTGTATTAATTAGCCTAAGTCTAGGGGGTTAAGTGCAATTAGTGAATATTAGTCTAGACTATAAATAGGTTAATTCTCAAAAGTGTTGGTTAATGGTTGCATGTAAACACATATTTTGTAATCTAATTGAAGATCAAAGGGGTTTTAGTGTGTTTATTATATTTTGATCTATAATCTTCATGATTTGATTCAAGTTTGATCTCCTGGATTTACAATTTGGTATAAGAGCCATTTTGGATCAAATTCAGTGAAGATTTGAATATTTTTAGAGAGAGAAGTTGAGGTTTGGTTGTTTTTGTTCAATATCAAGTTGTCATCAATTTTAGATCAAATTTGTGTATATTTGGTATGGAATTTGCTTGAATTTTGTTGGTTGTTGGTTGGGGAAGCTCTGTTAATCATCAAATCTGAAATCCATTGAGTTTTTGATGATTTCTGATTAATTTCATGTTGAAAAAGGTTTTCAGCTTCGTTCAGCGAAATTATCAGTTCATCCAGCGAAACTACAAGTTCTTCTCGCAAAACTACATGGAATATCCTTATTGAAGTTGTTTTCTGTTGCCCTGCGAAACTAGTTTCAATGAACGAAAGTTCAACAGTGCTTGTGGGTAATTTACATGCGAAATTGCTGCCAAAAGTATCATTGAACGAAAGTTCAAACTTGTTTCGTGCGAACTTGTCGGCGAAACTAAGCTGTTTTAGGCATTTGCCTAGCCAAACTGCTGCCGAAATTTCCAGCGAAACTACTATCGGCTCAGCAAAACTGGAGTTCACAGCGAAACTAGCTCTGTGAAATTATAATTTCAGCGAAACTATCATTTCTTCAGCGAAATTCTAATGTTAAAGATGACTTTTTCTCCCTAGTTGCTATGATTGTCTAGTGTGACATTTAAATATAATATTTTTCCTGGGGGAGAATTAGTTTACAATTTTTGTTCAAAATTTTTAAAATAATATCATCTTCAGAAAAATGTAAATAAGATAATATCACAATGGCAGAAAGCTGATTTCACTCTTTCGTAGGATTGAAGAAAGAGAAATTTTCAGATTTGATTGATCGATTGTTAAAGGCAGCAAATAATCTAAAGAAGCATGTTTCAAATCTTAGTAATCATGAATAGATTCAAAAGTTCTAGACTCTCTTCCGTCTACATGGAATCATCAAGTTAAAAGGTTGAAGCAAGAAAGAGGTTATGTCGTCACACAACTTATGGATATGATCAACAGACTAAAATCTCTCAAGCTGGATATCCAAAGAAACGAATTTCAGCAAGTCGTGTTCCCACATCAAACCCACACGCTTAATACTGATCTTGTTTCTTCTATAACAAGCATACTTGATTACAAAACAGAGATGATTGAAAAAATGAAGTTATTGAGAAGTTATTCGAATTTAAATTTTGAATTTAGAGAAACTATTGAAGAAAATTGTGAAACTTTAAGAGTGGACAATGACAGTAAACTGGAGTATGTGAGAACCGATGATGATAAGGCTGGAAAAGCTGATAACAGAAAGAACAACAAAAAATCACAAGGCCTTGCAACTGTGAAAAGAGCTTAGCTGTAGAACAAACTATCATGGGTCTTCCTTATGAGACTGTTCATGATATGTTTTCTTCGTCTTGCAAAATCAGATTATTTGGGATTTATAAGACCAACAATATGTTACTGGAAAATGAAAAGGAATTAAAAATAATCAATGAGGAATTAATGGCAACACGGGTTGCTTCTTTGGATCAAGCGGTAAAAAAGCAAACATCTTTGAATGGTTGGATGAAAAACCCTCCATCCAAACCTTTTCATGTGAAGCCGGTTCCACATGATACAAAGATGAAAATGACCAAATGTTCAAAACCAAATTCTTTTCTTTCTGGTCTTAAACAGAAAATTATTTCCAAGTTTATTCATTCAAATCCAAATTAATTGAATCGAAACAAATTTGGCAAATTAAAAGGAAGGATACAGATATCCCAAATTGTTTCAACGGTTGTGTGTAGAAGCAGGTTTCTTATATCGATGAAAATAGAATTTTCAGGACTATGATGGCCTGGGTTCCCCTTTCAAACTAATCTTTTAATGACTCTAGGAACAATTCAGGAGGACTATTAGTAATTTGGTTTACTGACTGGGATTGTTCATAATTCAAATTTGATGCGGAACAAACAGGTTAAGGTCATGGTATTTTATAAACAATCTGGATTTTCATCTACACAATCATAGTTCTCACTTCATAATCACTGTATATTTCTTGAGCATTCATTCTTATCGTCATATCAGTGTAGTTTGGAAGACCTTCTTTGAAATTTTTTTATTTTTGCATAGTT
>BJCM01264241.1:0-10962 GCA_018326385.1 Flaveria bidentis
AATAAATTTAATATCGAAATATAGATAAAAATACACACATCACACAATGTATTTGTAATTTTATAAAAATATTATTCAACGTTATAAGAGAAACAAAATACTTTTAAAGTACTTATGATATATTCATTAAGGAGTTACTAACCGATTAGACCCGCGCTAGGTCGTAGTTCGTTTTTGAACGTATATAAGACTCATATTGAAACATAATAAATTAGAGGAAAGCCGCATTCATAGTTTTATATCAAACGTGTATCTAAATAGAAAATAAAATATATTATATCTGGCCCATTTGGTTTTGAATAAATTTAATATCGAAATATAGATAAAAATACACACATCACACAATGTATTTGTAATTTTATAAAAAAATATTTAAAGTTATAAGAGAAACGAAATACGTTTAAAGTGTATATGATATATTCATTAAAGAGTTACTAAAGGAATAGACCCGCACTACATCACAGTTCATTTTTGAATGTATATAAGAACATCGCAATGATAATTTTTGGGGTTATCATGGCTTTGGTAAATTCAGTGATATAGGCACTCGAATTCTCGTGGATATCAACATATGCTTTAGCGATTTGTTATTATACAATGTTATATAATCACCAAACATATGCAATTATTTGTTATTATACAATGATTATATAATCACCAAACATATGGTATTTGATAAGTCTTGAATATATATTAAATCGAACACGGTAAGAAATAAATTTTTTATTAAATATATAACATTGTATTATGATTAACAATTATTCCAAAAAAATAACATGACAAAAACAAACTATTAATATTAATTAATATAATAACAAAATTGTATTGATTTTGTTACTATCGTTATCATAATATGTCATTAACTAATACACTTTTTCATAATACTAAAATTATTGAATACCCAAAATGCCCCTATAAAATATCGTCGTCGTCGAAAATATGTAATACTTATACACTTAAGTATTTAAATAAAATAATACTTAATTTAATTTAAATAGTATTAATTGTAATAATATAATTAGTAAATACATATTTAAAATAAAATAGAAAAGATAATATTTAATGTAATCAATTAAATAATCTTATATTATTAAAGAATGTGTTAATAATGTGTATTAATCAATGTATTAATTAGAATAATTTTATTAAATAGGATTGCATAAATTACTTTTACTGTTTGTTTAAAAGATGCATAGGTGTTTTAAATTTTAAGTAGTTAGACTATTTTATCTTCTTAAAATGTATTATATAGTATATAGACGTATATAGTATTGTTGTATACCAAAAGCTTGTACTTTAATATTCATAATGTTATTTTTCTGTAATAACAAATAGATAATCCTGCATGATATAGTGCATTTGCCAACCTCTTGAATCATATAGTAATAAGTGGGGGCGTTCGCGTGTTGCAACGAAGTCATCAACATGAATAAGTACGCAAAAAAATGTATGAAGTCATGGCGGCTATGATTGACTTCACATTTTGATGGACGAGGGTTGCTGGAAGTGAAAAAGGGAGGGGCCACACGCTCTTTACCTAGGTAGAGCGTTTTTTGATGTTTTATGTTTTCCATTACGTAGAGTTAGTAATTGAGTAAAAGCGAAAGGAAAAGATATATTTGAATCAGATTGGCAAAACCCTTAAGGAAAGGAAATGTAAAACTAAGAGGTTATTTGTCAACTTTTTAATAATTAAGTGTTAAACCGATAAAAGATCTGAACCATTAAGTGTTGGATCATTAAAAACTAATATATCTTTTAATTATTTAAAAACAAATGTCTGATCAATTCAGATAAAAAGTTTTAACCATTTAACATTAGACATTTTAATTATTTAACATTAGTATAATATTTAACCATTAGAGTCAAATGTCTAAATTATTTGCAAAACAAAATGTGAAAAACAATTAAATGTTTAAGTATTCAAGGCTAATTATAATAACCTTGCCAAAGAGCCCCTAATTATAAAACAAAACATGTTAAATAGAAACAGCAGCGCAAGGAGAGGCCTTTTTCTTTGAAAGAAGATCAAATCGAGGTTTAGGGTTTGTGGATTTGAAGTTGAAGTTGAAGTTGAAGTTGAAGTCGAAGTTGATGCTGATGTAAAGCAGCATAGTCGTAACTCCTCGATTCTTCAAGTACGTAGCTACCTACCTAGGGTTTCCGTATCCCCTTTCAAGTTATGGCAGAGACGTCGAGGTCTAAGGTCACAATCACCTTAGGTCGAACTGGGCAGGTAAACCAAAGCTTAGCTTTTCTTTTCTTTTCAGTTCACTAATTCACCCTGCTGCACATATCATATGTTGATTATGTTAGATGATGAACTACAACTAATTCCAACATTGGCTGTTGATTTGTGGTGTAGGTAGTGAAAAGAGCCGGAGCTGTGTTGGATAGCGAACCACTTCCTGCCCTTGGGAGCAAACGCTCTGTTAGAGATAGACTAGGACGTGGTCTCGATGCCCTGCAACTTCATGCTAAAAGGTGCGCTTCTTTTTTGTATTTGCCCTTTGTACCCACCCGCAGCTCTAACATCTTCATCTTTTTATACAATTCAATGATCTTGCACTTGATTCACTCATCCCCTTATGTCTTTACTATAAATAGATACTAATACAGGCTTCTTTGGGCTCTTAATAACAGAGCAAACAGTAGACCACCCACCACCCGGAGTCCGATGCAAAATCTGCTTCTGTTTGCTCAATCCAACTGCCAACATTACCCTTATATGTTATATCTTTACTTTATCCGTCTTTCTGTCTACGGCCTATTTGCTCTAACCCTTAGGATTTTGGTTTTAACTTCTACGATTGATGCATACTTCTTTTTGGAACCTTTTCAAGATAAACTAGAAAGGAGTCTACTGTCTACTTATTATTGAGGACTTTTGTGAACTACCTTTAGCCTTTAGGGACATACATGCATTGTAGTTTGTACTGATTATAATTGGGGGCAAAGATGTGATGCCGATTCAAGCTTGCTAAAAAGAAATATGTTGAGGCGTCATGAAGAGGAAATCATCATATCAATTTTTGATGGAGGGAGTATGTATCCTTAGTTTTCGGCTTGTGAACCTTCATTTTGCCAAGTTTTATTGCTTTTATGCATTACAATGGACACACAATTAAATCACATGAAATCTTGTAATTGCTTTTTGACTGAATTACATCTATACTGTATGTTGTTAAACTTTTGTATCATTTTGGCTTCAGTTTTTAATACTTGTAGAATTAATCAAGATATCAACATGCTTAAATACTTTGCAATGATTTTATGCTTCATATAGCTACTTTTACTTTAATTCTCAGGTCGCGTGGAGATAATGGTAGATGGAACTTGGAGGCTAGTAATTGCTTGGATGGTAATGACTTTCTACATGATTAGCGCTTGTCTTTTTAGTAGCGTTTTATGATGAGTCCTAATATTACTGTCTATTCATGAAGATCTTCATCTTAGTAAAGATGACCTACGATTCAAAATCATGAAAAAAAGCAACAGCCAGGAGAACATGGTGGACCTTCGTGATATGCTGTCGAGGTCATCCCGTTCTTCAACTACTAAACCTATTGCCTCCTATAGCTTGCATGAAAACAGACATGGAAGACAGAGGATGCCCGATGCAAGGGGCAACCCAAGGCATATGCCTGAATCAAGACGGGAGAGGCAGATCATGCCGGAGCCGAAGGATGATAGACCTCGTGTGTTTGTTTCTAGGGATGATAGACCTCGCGGGCCTCTTCCTAGAGATGATAGACCTTGTGAGCCCATGTCTAGGGATGATAGACAGAGGATGGCTGAACCAATGGATGGTAGGCAACGCATGCCTGAGCCACATGAGGTTAGAAGCCGGGTACCCAAGCTTAATGATATCAGACCACGCAATGCCGATCGACCCATTCGTAGCATGACAAGTCAAGACACGCCCTTGAGAACTTCAGAAGGTCCACACCGTATGGGCTTTTCAGGGAATAATTACTCCCCATGGACTTTGGATCATATTAGGCGTAAATCACCAGATAAGGTTTCAAACACTTTGAGGAATTTATCACCACAGAGAAGGCAGGCATATGAAGATTCTAGGTCAGTGGGGTATGGCAGCCGGGACGTTAGTGAGATTTCAAGGCCTGTGGCCCCCACTGCGTTTCTGACAAAACAACCTCTCTCTGTCGGGCCAATGAAATCTGCGGGGGCTACACCTTTGGTTGCCCCCACGCTACCACCTGGTGGTAATATGCAACGAAGTCCATATCCAGTTAAGCCATCTATCTTCTTTTTTATGCAATATCTAATGTTAATTTCTGAGTTAATTGAACAGTCAAATTAGTTTAGATGTGAAACTTTTCGCAATCCGTTTTTCCTCATTAGTTAAAATGTACTCGATTTTTGAACTTCTACCCAAAAAATACTCTATTTTTTTATTTTTGTTGTTGATTGTACCTTATAGGTAGAACATCTTACCGTGGAAGGATTTTTGCGTTCGTTGGGGCTGGAAAAGTATCTGATTTCCTTCAAGGTTGAGGAGGTACTGTGAATTGCTAACTAAGATGATTTCTGCTCATGATTTACATTATTTTGCGAGGATGTCATAGAATTTATGCTACATGAAAATTACTCATCAGATTTGATTTTTTGTTTCTCTTTTTCATTCACACAAAACATGTATATGGGCATATGGCATCTTGAAGTTATGTTGCCTCTTTTTAAAGAGGCCTTATGTATTATCTCAATTATGAGAGTGACACAAACTTGCAAAAAAATCCTACCTTGGCGTTATTGTATGATTTGGAATTTAATGGTGCTTTCCCGCAGGCTTTTTATGCAAATCTTCGCCACATTGGTTAAGGCTCCACAATTCTTGGCAACCTTTGGTTCATTTGAATTCTTCTTATTTAGCGCTCTTTCTTTGAATAGATTTTCCTGCACTTCGGTGATGCTCACTAAAAGTATTTGATTATGATGGAGCATGCATTGAAAGTTTAGAACTGTGATAATGCTCTGTGCTTTACTTGCTAGCACTCTTTAAAAAGTGATCTTTATATATACTATACATATTGAATGTTAGGTTGATATGGCTGCTTTGAGCCAAATGGGGGATCAGGATCTCAAAGAGTTGGGAGTACCTATGGTATGTTTTTCTTTATCTATCACGATCATTTAAAGATTAAGGTTATTACATGACGTTCAGGTGTATTGATTGTATATATTGATGTCTTATCTGATTCAATTACTTATATTTATCACTTGGTCTCATTTTTTTTCAGGGACCTAGGAAAAAGATACTGCAGGCTCTGCTTGGACGTGCTGGTAGGCAGGCAAGATGAGACTATACTGTACTATACTTGACCTAATACAACCCTCTTAGCTCTTGCAGCATCGTGACTCTTGATACTGAGTTTCTTGTTAGACAATGTTACCCAGGCCAGCTGTATTTTTATCTTTCTTTGTGAGTTCTACACTGCAGGTTTCCATTAGTTTCTGGTGAATCAGAAGATGTACTTGTGGGTGCTAACAGTTGTACATTTTTATAAGAAATGAAGGGTTAACTTCATTTTACGATGTACCTTTTTGTTTGGTTAATGATGATAGCTTTGTTGTGTGGTGCTGGTTGATATAATTAATTTTGATTAGGATGTTTTTTTTTAATATTTTTTTTAACAGTTGGTTAGTTGTTAGTATCACAAAGTAATATTCATCCATGCTAATGTTTGAACCTGGCAAAACCTCCCACCTCTGTCTTGATCTCTATGCTAAGAGATTATTGGCAATGTAAAATCAGATGAGCTAATTATGATGTTGATTCCCGTTTATGTAAAATCAGATGAGCTAATTACACAATAAAGTATCGATGTTAAGATCTATTGTGTAGCAAGCATGTATGTTATATAATAAAATTGGAGCAAAGTCTTGGTTCTAAAACAAACCACAAAAATGGACTTGATCCCTCGGGTCAAGTCTTTGCATCCAATCTTCTAGATTAATTATTACTTGTTAAATATCCAAAATGAGTTTATGAAAGACCTTTGAGTTTCAAATATTATCTTCAAAAGGGTATCCAAGTATTTGTTTAAATATATTAAAAGTTCCTCTTTTTCTGAAACATCTAGAATAATTGATTTTTGCTTGTTTTTTTCTGAATGTCTGGAATGGAATGTTTTTGTGAAATAAATGAGAAGTTTTCAACTCTCATGCTAAAGCAATCATGCTGAAACAGGTGCACATTGTGTTTGTTTGTTAAAATCAATTATTATTACTATTATTATTATTATTTATTAAAAGCAGACCCATGCATCATTTTGGCTTCTTTTGTACAAAAAAGAATACCTTCTGTTTAGAATGATCTCGAATACAAATCATTGTTAGTCTTGTAACGGGTACATGTCATATGGGACGATTTGATTACGGAAAGGTATGAGTCAATCTTAGTTATTTAATTATCTATATATTTATATCTATATTTATATTCTACTATATAATATAAGTTTTGGGACAACAATGTAATTTTAATTCTTTTTAAGACATTTAAGAACAATGTTGTTGTCTTTGGTAGAAGTGGTTATGTATAACAACTGCTATTTTTATAATTGTATCCCTCCATATAATAATATATAGATATAGATATGTTTGCTATCCCACGGCTAAACAAGAAAGTAAAATAAGAGTTCAGCAATTATGAAAGATGGTACATGGACTTGAAGGAAAACAACCTTATAATTTGTGCATTATTTGTTGTGCAAGACCATAAAAAATATTGATTCCAATTAAATTTTAAAATGTTATTCTATTTTTATTTTTTTGAATGCTTGGGTTTTAACTTGGTTCTCTTTGAGTTGATGTTAACATGATAGGATACGTCATGTTTAAATATGAAGTGTTTTTTTGAAATTTATAAATTTATATTATTTGGTTATAAAAGTCAATTGATATTTACCAAATAATCAAATAGTGTTAACCTTCTGCTTTAATTCCTAAAATTTTAGATAACTATAATATTATTTAAAGACAACTATCTATAGAGTTAAGAAAAGATGCTATCCAACATGACATGGGCATACCTACTATTTATTTATAAATCATGTGGACGGGTAATTTAATAATTTTCTTAAAACTTTAAGACATTTTAGAAAAGAGCGATTGTATTTTGTATAAGTATTGATGCATAAATAACTCATATTTACAAATTTGTCCCTCTCGTGATTTCTATCCTACATCGGTCAAGTAAGAAAGCCAATGATTATTTAACTATTATAAAAGGGGTGAAGGGTCCATGATAGTTAGGAGAAAACTGCACTGATGTGCACTTATTATGCGTGGTGTGTGTACATTTGGTGCTTGACCAAAAAAGAGTTGATATTTCATGATTTCTTTTATAATCAAAGTTTTAATATCTTTTGTTTTTTTGTTGGAACTCTACTTCACATAGTTCGATTTGATCCTGGTTCATAAGGTTTGAGAATAACCACCCAGTTTAATAAAGTCGATTGAATGCATGATAACCGGACTGGTGGCACTAGAGGTTTCTGGTTGAACAGGCCAAACTATCAATCCAGTTCAGTTTTCAAAACATTAAATGTAATTAAATGAAGTGAGCATTATCTTATCACATAGCATGAAAGCATTTGAGATGAGCAATTTATAATTTTCTCAAAACTTTAAGAGGCGTAAGATAATAGTTGTTGTATGTCATACAAGTGTTGATACATAAATCTATACTATCTTCACAAATTTTACCTTAACCAAAACTATAAAAAAAATATTCATCTCACATCTGTTGTATAGAAATTTTAAGAAAGTACCCAACTCTAATATATTAAGCCATTTGCTTCAAGTTAGAAGAGGAGTTGATTTTACGCGCATGCTTTCTTATATGTCATTATTAAACCATATTGGTAGAAAAAAATTGGCTTTCAATCGACCACAGTAGCAGTTGCTGGTTACACTGTTAGTCCATTAGGGTCTAGTTTTAAATCACAAGTTAGCATAATAAAGGAGTCTAGGTTAGCCAAAGATACAAAGTCTTACAAACTTTTATAACCCGCTACATCATGGCATCAAACACATTATTGTCCAAAAGTTTAAGACACGTAAAAACTATGTAGTTGTATTTCGTACAACTGTTGATGCATATATAGTTCAACATTTACAATTTTGTCCTTAAACCAATACTATAGTCAATATTTATATTCCACAATGATTGTGTAGAAAAACCAAAGCACTATCCAACTCCTATATAAGAAACTTCTTTCTCGAAGTTATTAAAGGAGTTGTGTTTCAAGGGCATGCATTCTTGTATGTCATTAAATAAAATCAAATTGGTAAAAATAACTTTTTGTTTTTTAAAATGGTGGTATTGGTGGCTTTCGGTTAAACCTAGTTGAATCAACCGGTTTAAATAATTGCTTTGCATAATAAGATAAAGTTAGCTAAAGATACAAAATTCTTAAAATATTTATACCTCGCTACACCGCGCGAGTTTAATCCACTAGTTAGAGAAATAAACACAACTTTTCTCAAGAAACTTGTTTCGGTAAACAATAATTAAAATGTTTTTCTTTTCAATTCTCGAATGGTTTGGCGCAAAGATTTCTACTTCCTATATTTGACCAAACCCTGTCTTAATCGAAATTCAAGAGTTATTGTTTTTTTAGCCATCTGATGAGACTTCTAACGACGAAGAATGTTTTCATAGCATCAAATAGGATGGAGTTATTTACAAAAAAAGATAAAAAGATAAAAAGAAAGAGAAAAATTATTATCCACCAAATTTAAAATTTAATGGTTAAAAGAATTTAATGTTAAATAATTGAAACTTTAAGGGTATGTTTGGTATGTAATAGTGTAACAGGCGAATTAAGGGTCTGTTTAATACGAGATAATATACTAAACGAATAAATGGTAAATAGTTGAAACTTTAAATGATAGGTCAATGGTATTTTAGTGTTAACCACCTTTTTAAGTTTCACATTTTCTTAAACACTCATAACTTTTACACACAATATTATTTTTTTTAATTACACCATAAAAGAAGTGTTTTTTAATCTTTAAATCGCCTATAACTTTGATACACAAAAAGAAGTTTTTTACGTTATTTCAGCTCATTGTGTAATATCATTAACTCATTGTGTGATATTCATCAGAATATTGTGGCTAATGTTGATCATTTTGTTATGCATTGTGTTTTTTAAAATTGATGATTTTCAAATAACACAATGTTAAAAATGTAAATTTTTACGTTTTCAATTACTAATCAAGTCATTGTGTAATACCTTTAAAGTAGTTCATTGTGTCAATTGGTAATCATCGAGTCTAGTGTTAATTATTGTGTTACCCATTGTGTCTACTGTTAACTCTTGTGTTTGTTAAAATGCTGATTTTCTAATAACACAATGCTAAAAATGTATTTCTTTAACGTTTTCCCACTTCATTGTGTAATACTAATCAGTTAATTGTATAATCCTCGTCAAGCAACTCATTGCGTTTATTGCTAATTATTGAGTCTAACATTGGTCATTATGTTGCTCATTTTACCTAATGTTGACTATTGTGTTATGAATTGTGTTTTTCAAAATGATAATTTTCAAATAACATAATGCTAAAAATTAATACAAATTGAAAATATACATCTTATATAATACGAATCTATTATGTAACTGGCTTTTAGTATCATTAACGTTAATTTTGGAACCATTGGCCCTATACGTTTGTCAAGTCTTATAGAAATTCTATTTTTGACTTTGTAATCGGTGTGCTATATTTATTAGAATTGTAGTTATTACCTTACGTTCTCTTATTGTGACTTACAAGGTTTTTATACTAAACCTTTGTTTAGAAATTTGTTTATGACATAGAATCTGCAATTTTATTTTTATTTTGACACCCAAGCAAGTCTCCGGTGGGTTGATTGGGGCACCAATGGCGTAGCACTTTCCGTGACGATATAGCTGCTTTATGGCGTCTCTGTGTTACTTTCTAAGGAGGCGTATGTATCGATTTTAGTATATTTTATTCGTTATACTGAGTACTGCAAGTGTGCGCCCACATACGTCACGGAATTATGTCTCCTACTCTTGCTTTCTTTGTTCCAACGTCTGTTTGCTAGTTCGTCATCTCTAATTACTTTTACTCTCGAGAATTATAACTCTTTGATCGAGAGTTGTTCGAAATTAAACAACTCTGATATCATTGAGTCACAAAAGAAACACAGAGGGGAAATTCTTATCAATTATGCTAACTTTCATTTCAAACTTCTAAGTGGTTTAAATATTTTCTACAAAATAACTAGTAACATATTTTTACAACATCAGTGCCTCATAATACCCATAATTATCTTGGCGTCTTATTACACTTAAAATTATATTCATAAAAAAACATATGTATATATAATGATTTATTTTAATTTTTTTAATTAGTTTTGCTAAACACATGTATTACACGTGTTAAATAAATAAACTAAATATAATAAAATTTTATTACTTAGAAAGTGATATTCTAATATAAGATATGATTGAAATTACATATGAGTAAGGATGGTAATAAACCAATGATATTAACTTTTAAAACTTTTGTTTTTAATTTTTTTTCCTAAAAAATAAAATTAAACATTTTTTTCAATACAAACATTTTTTTTAAAATGTCATTTTTAAAAATTTCATATTATAACTTTCAATTTTCATTATTTTTGCTTTTTTTTAAAACACCAACTATAAAATATTTCATATTTTTTACAAAGTTTGATGTTTGGAAAAATTTCTTATTTTATAAAAGTTTGTTTATTTAGAAATGACATCAATAAAGAGATTTTTTTAATCTATTAAAAAATATTTTTAATCTAAAAGATAGTTAAATAAGATTATAAGTAGTTATTTAATAGTAGAAAGAAACATGAAAATTTTGATAAAAAATATGATGTTGGCATCAGTGGCGGAGTTTGAACATCTCCGTAGGGGGGAATGAAATTTCTTTGGG
>BJCM01264242.1:0-12694 GCA_018326385.1 Flaveria bidentis
ATTGGCCATTTCTACCGTGTAACTAGATTCTAGTCTACTAGGACTCAACCCAAGCAATTGCACAAACTCGGAAGAAATAAAACTATTGTCTGCTCCAGTATCAAACAGTATAGATGCGAAGTGATTATTGAGTAAGTGCGTACCCGTGACAACATTCGGATCCTGGCGGGCGTCATTTGCTCCGATGACTTAACACCTAAAAACTTAAATTTAAGTTCTTCATGATAATTCTTTTGGAGAAAGTATGAAGATGGTTGGGTTGGTTGAAGAATGGGAAAGTGATGATGAATAAAGTCTAACTTAACACCTAAGGTCAGTGTTTCTTTAACTGTAGACGTTGTCATATAAACTTAAATTAAAGTTTGTCATGATAATTCTTTTGGAGAAAGTATGAAGATAGATGGGTTATTTGAATAATGGGAAAGTGATGATGAATTAAATTTAAGAAAAATAAAAATAATAATGAAAAATCTTCTTGTAATTCCTCACCAGTAATTAAAAAGGTACAAAGATACAGAGTTCACAACGATATGGAGTTCACAACGAGCATTTGATCTTAAAAGTTGAGAAATTTCAATACCATGCTTGAAAATATAAAACTAATGAAAATTATTTAAAGAAAAGAAAGATGGCTTAAACAAATTGATTTATCAATCAAAATTGAATCTTTATGATAAAAAATATAACATTAACAGTTTGACAAATTGTAACAATAAACTATCTTCAGAAATTAATAAACTAAACATTAAACTCTTATCTTCAAAATTGATTTTTGAAAATTTTAAATTATCTTCAAATATAGTTGAAGGTATAATCAAGTCTCAAATAACACTAAAATTACTAGTGGTAAATGAGGAGTTGGTTACTCTAACATTACACCACCAACTAATCATTATTATGCTTCATTGCCTTCATCAGTTGTGATTAAAAGACCTATGGATTAGGTTTTCAACTAAAGTCTAACTTAACATCTTTAGTCAATGTTTCTTTAACTGTTGACCCTGTCATAAAATCTAAAATTCAAGTTCGTCATGATAATTCTTTTGGAGAATGTATGAAGATGGACGGGTTGGTTGAAGAATGGGAAAGTGATGATGAATTAGATTTTAAGAAAAATTAAAATTAAAAATTAAAATTCTTCTTGTAGTTCATCATTAGTGATTAATAAAAGTTTAGAAGATTCTAGTACTACAAATGATTGTCTCAAAATTTCAAAGAAAGAAAAGAAACTGAAATCAAAAATAGATTTCAAGACCAATGAAAGAAAATGAATTATGCCATATATATCTGACTTGAAAAATGTTTACTAGAACAGATTTTTTCAAAAGGCAACATTGATAAAGAAGGTTATATTTTTAAAGAAACGAATGCAAGTTTCTTTAAAAATAAGTTTCTTATTATTGTTAAATCTATGAAATAAGATGTGTGTGGATCATGTACAAAAGAAACTAGTCTTACTCAGTACCCTTCATTTACAAGGAAAAAGGAACAATTCAAGCCCCGTTAGTCTCAGAAGTAAATCATTTTATGAAGTCGCTGGATCGGTAGACATCCGAGCGTGTTCTTGACGGAAGAAAACAAAAACGAAAACCAAGAGACAAATGATAACACGAACTATAATAAAATGGTTTCATTGATAAAACCTAATGATTACAAGCTCGTTACAACATAAGAATCAAGACTCTTGGCAAGGGGAGATCGAGCATGATCTCCCCTCTCATCCGGCAACACCTAGGCCCCCGGGCACAATCCTTTCAAAAACCCCTCTCTCTCTACACATTGAAATTGGTATTTATAGGCCTCGGCCCATATTAGATGCGACTGGGCCCATTCGTGCGATTGGACCATGAGTATGGTTCAATCGTATGACTGAATCATGCGTATGATTCAATCGTACGACTGGACCATACTTATGGTTCAGTCTTACGAATGTCCCAATTGCATCTCTCAGTCGCACGACTGGTCCATTAGCATGGATCAATCGTACGACTGAGTCTCATTCGCATATGCTCCTATGAATGACCCAGTTTCATGTGTTTACAACATATCAGGTGTATTACATTAAGCCTAGTCTATTCGACAAGCGATAGACACACTATAATGACTATATATGCTCCAACAAATTCCCCCTTAGACGTTGCTCTGGTTTCCAACAAAATCAAACGAAAAACCATATTAGCCAACCTTGCTAAATCGTTAGGTTGCTACAGTATCCCTGAAAATGAATTTAGGCACAATAGCTTTCGTTTACTTTGCAGAACACCATTAGAGCAGCAAGATTCCCCATATGACTGATTATTCCAGATAATGACATGAACAATCTTCCATTGCTTCAATCTTCACACAGGCAAACCTGATTAACATTAACACCTGCAGAAATTCCCCCTTAAATTCAGCATATCCCAATATATAGACATTGTGCTATCCTAGCATCTTCATACGGTGTATTGGGCAAAAGGTAGAGGGTTCCAATCCACAGCTGACAATCTCAACCAAATCAGCATGCATTCAAATTCATCATTAGAAACCAGCTCACATCATCACTTTCTGATTGCGTCTTCAATTTCTCTATACAGGATTCCCCTTAAGAATCAGAATCCTCTTTGTGTGGATATATATAACTTGGTTGGCCCATAAATAGTTAGAAGCTCCTAACTACCCCACAAAATCAGCACCGACTGCTGACATCTTCTCTTCTCTCTTTCGTGTTCCAACTACATTCACCTATTCTGGAAGTCCGACGAATAATGGGGTATATATCGAACTTATTTGACAAAAGAACCTCAGGGTGAATATGCTTTGCTCATCCTCAAATCTGTGCAAGGGGCAGTTCCAGACTCTTTTTTTTGGTCTAGAACAAATGCGGATAAGTCAATGCAAATGGCTCATTCGTGCGATTGAACATACGACTGGTCCAGTCTGACCATACGACTGGTCCAGTCGTACGAATGGTCCATTAGCATGGCCCAGTCGTACGAATGATCCATTAGCATGGTCCAGTCGTACGAATGGTCCATTCGCATGGTCCAGTCGCATGAGCTGATCTGCACACAGATTTTCAGATCTGCAGCCGCCAGGGCTGCCAAAAACCCTAATCTTATGAATTTTACATGAACCGAACCAACATAGACATCATAAGATTCGCAGGGGTGATTGGAACGTGGTTTTGAGTTCGATTTTAACATAGATACAACACACATAACCAGATTTGAGCAAAACACGAAGAACACGAAGTGGGTTTAACGTCAAAGAACCTGAAATCGATCTAGAAATCAAGAGCTCGGGTTGCTAGAATGATTTTTAGATCATTCCAACAGTAACTGGCTCTGATACCAATTATGAAGTCGCTGGATCGGTAGACATCTGAGCGTGTTCTTGACGGAAGGAAACAAAAACAAAAACGAAGAGACAAACGATAACATGATCTATAAAAAATGGTATCATTGATAAAACCTAATGAATACAAGCTCGTTACAACATAAGAATCAAGACTCTTGGCAAGGAGAGATCGAGCATGATCTCCACTCTCATCCGGTAGCACCTAGGCCCCCGGGCACAATCCTTTCAAAAACCCCTCTCTCTCTACACATTAAAATTGGTATATATAGGCCTCGGCCCATATTAAATGCGACTGGGCCCATTCGTGCGATTGGACCAGGCGTATGGCTCAATCGTACGACTGAACCATGCGTATGGTTCAATCGTACTACTAGACCATACTTATGGTTCAGTCTTACGAATGTCCCAATCGCATCTCTCAGTCGCACGACTGGTCCATTAGCATGGCTCAATCATACGACTGAGTCTCATTCGCATATGCTCCTACGAATGACCTATTTTCATGTGTTTACAACATATGAGGTGTATTACATAAAGCCTAGAGTATTCGACAAGCGACGGACACACTATATATGATTATATATGCTCCAACATCATTTTGTTAGGAAAATTCACAATTAAAAAGGAAAACAAAAGACTATTAAAGAATCTATAGGTCAAAGAAATACTAAATCCAGATTCTATGATAAGAGTGAATGTTATCATCCACGGTTCGAGAAACCAACTTGAGAGCAAAATGTGTATCATAATAAATGTTGTTATATGTGTGGCCAGCCAAATCACATGGCTAGAAATTGGCATCATCAACGTCAATTGATAAGTAAACAAAGATTTCACAATTCTATGGCAAATAATAAAAAAACATATTTTTCTAAATTCTACTAAAAGAAATGTCAGTCATTCAAAATCTTTTTACTAATAACAAACTTGTTCAAATAAACACAAATTTGCAAAAATAAAATATAAATAAGAAATCTTTACATGTCAATAATGGCAATTCATCTTCAACACAAACTACATTCAAGAACATAGTTACAAATCTGATCAAACCAATTCAAAAATGGAAGAATAAGATAACTTAACCAGAACTTGATAGTGTTGAAGATTGTATTTTCATTGACAAAAGAGATATGATATTGAAATCTGTATCATATTTGGATGAAATGGTGTGCTCAAGTCAACCATGGCTTGGGTTAAAATTGAATAAATAACTCATTTATGCAGGAACATCCAAGACCCAGCATTAATAGTGTGTTTGGCACGTTGAAAGTGGATGTTTAAGGCATATGACGGGTAATATATCTCTGTTGCACAACATAAAACCTTACAACGGAGGATATGTTACATTTGTTGGAGACAAATGTGGTAGGACTACAAAAAAAGCTACAATGTCACATGGTGTGTTAAGATTTGAAGATGTCAATTTTGTAGAGGAACTAAAACATAACTAGTTCAGTGTGTAACCTTTCATCTTTTCATTATCTAAATGTTAACGTCGTTATGTTCTTCTAAGGACCCTTTTGTCATTAATGAAAGTATGTGGGTTATTTATGCTTGTATCTTTGTTAATTTAAATAACTTAATTTAATAAATAATAATAATAATAATAATAATTATTATTATTATTATTATAATTACAATAATAATAATAATAATACTAATAATTTCAACCTTTGCTTATTATTTATGAATTTTGACTTAAATTATAATAATAAAAATAAAAATAATAATTTATAAAAGTTAAATAACTAATAAGTTAGAAAAATATTTAAAACTTAAAGTTTAAATAAGTTCAGGGGGTCTTTTTGTCAATTTGGAAACTTTAAATGAAAGTTTATACATAAAATAATAACATTTAAAACTATAGGGACCAACTGTGTAAAATTACAAAACCCAATCCCACCCCCTTTTCTCTCTCCCCGTTTTCCCGGCCATCCCTCCGGCCACTCTCGGCCGATTCTGGCGAGGCCTCGAAAACCTATAATCACTTCAAATTAGGAACCCAAATCGTTTCCAACTGGTTCGTGAACATGATTCGAACCTATTTATGAGTTTTAATTGAGTTTAAGCGACGGATTTGAACACAAACAAAAATGATCATTACTAAACTGATATCGAACATAATTCCATCCAAATCACTTCTAAACATCCCAAACGATCCTCATCTTCATCGCGAATCTGCGTTAACCGAACCCCATCCTCCTTGCATTATTACATCTAATTGATTGAGGGCTTAAAATCTTGAACATCCTCTGAAACTTCAAACGAATTTAATTAAATTATCATCATCATTTACTAATCAATCGGACTCGACCTAGGTCGCGGCTTGTTCTTCATTTGTTCTCATCGATTTAAAGTTCACTCTAGGTAATTAGATACATATATAGACTCGAAATCACTTAGGGACTAAAAGCCCCAATTTTGATTTCATTACCTTGATCGAGTTGATGTCTGATTTGCTTGATTTGAATCTAGGGTTCATATAGAATTGAGGATTTCATGTAATTAATGGATTTAAGATTTTAGAACTGGCTCGTATTAGGCTTAGGCGCCCCAGCCTAACGGTTAAGAGCATGTTTTGCTATCCTTGAGGTTTCGTGTTTGAATCTGGGTACCCTCTTATATATTTTTAAAACCTTTTTTTAATATATTAAATTACAGAAAAATTTAATTATTTAAAAAAATCATTTTGTTAACTAAAATTATTTTTAAAGTCACCAAATTATTTTCTGAAAATTTTCAAATTTAATACTTATATATTTTCTTAGTGGAACATTATAACAAATGTTATTTTTAAGTAATTTCTTATAAAAATGGACTTTAAGTTAAATAAGACTTTAAATTAATAAATTATCATTAGAGAAAGATGTTATCTTACAATTATTCGATTATCTATTATTTATGTTATCAAAATTTATATAATTTCTTTCATACTTTATATTTTTAATTAATCATTATAAATGATTTAATTGGTGTTCTTTAAATTAATTACTTAAACAAGTTATTTCATTTTTCATTAAATCAAAATATAAGTGATTCCATTGTTTTATTTAATTTATTTATCAAAACCCCAAATTCCAATTGCAACCCTAGTTCACATTTAGTCGTTAATCACATCTTTAATTTAATCTTGGAACTTATACGTTTAGGTATCCTGTAAAACGGAATCGTTGGAGCACCACTTAATTATCTGTTACTACTTTTAAGATTAACTTATACAACATGTGAGTTTTTCATGCCCCTTTACCTTATTTCATAACTTTTGGGGTGAAACATGTTAACGTTATAAACTTACATTATTCGTAACCGATGACATAAATTGCTACTTATAAACTTCTTTATGTATGTATATATAACCCAAGGAAACTCACCGACATTTAACTGTTTAGTTTATTTTTAACATGTTTCAGGAAATGCCCAATGTTGATGTTTGATTTTGAAGTATGGACATTGTAACATCCGCCATTTTCCAAGATAAAACCCAAAACCCGAAACCATTTTGAAACTTTCAGTAAAAGAAAGTTTCAATATCAAATTTATTTTATTTATTCTTGTAAGGCCCCGTTCCCAAGACGCTCACAACTTGTCAATCATTGCACATAAAACATATAATGGCATTTAACTTTCATAGAACATTGCAGCGGAACATTAAAATAACTTTTCATTTCATTATAAATGCTTTTGCAAGTTAATACAATCATTTATTTCAAAACATCATTCGTTCGCATTACAATACAAAAACATTAAACAAAAAGAATGCCATCCAAAAGAGCCAACTAGCCGCCCCGTGCCATCCTCAGCAACTTTACCTGCCAACTGGAAAATGCATAAAACGTCAGCGTTGCTGAGTGAGTTCTACTTTTAAGAAAAACATACTTTATCTTTCGTTTAAAAACCATTCTTTACTATCGTACGTGATCATGCATAATACATACACATAGATAATATCATAATTATCTTCATCATTCATTCATTAACTTCCGTTCATTCATCGTATGTCATTATCATTCACTTTCGTTCACTTTCATAGATTACTTTCATTCATACATTCATTTTTACTTCTTTACATTCCATACAAAAACCATGAACTTTAACCCACCGTCATGCATAAAGCGGGTACTGGGCCGAGGACTATCATAGACCCCCCGTCATGGCACACAACAACCTGACCACAGTACCTAGGGTAAATTCAGATGTACCATTGTTATGTGCTATACCCCACCGACATCAATAAAGCGGATACTGGGCCAAGGTCTATCATAGACCCCCCGTCATGGCGCACAGCAGTCTGACCACAGTACCTAGGGTAAACGATAAAGGTTCTATACAAATGGTCGGTCATAAAGATAGACCCCAGTGTGTATCCTTCTGGGGTAGCTAACCTGCACACCGTTGAACTAACACCCTTCATTGGGTGTGTTTCCACATACAAGGTTTGCAAGACTTACTTTACTTCCCTTTGTTCATTAATGCATGAATTCTTTCATTATTTTCCTCTTTTCATTATCTTTCATTTTACGTTACATAAACCTTTATTTCATTCATTAACATTCAACGTAAAGCCATGGGAAAATAAACATACAATGCAAGGAACATCAACATACATAGTCAACATCATCATACATGGCATCATACATACATAACATACATCATACATACCATCATGCATAAGCATCAATTATACATCATAGCATCATCATACAAGGCCCATCACATCTTCTATATTCTCAAAAGTCAGCTTACATGAACCCCCGGGAACCTCCCAAGTCAAAGCCAACATTTCACTTTTTCCCCAAAAAGTCAGAAAATATTCTAAGTGTTCATCCGCATTTGTTTTTTTTGTTCATCCGCATTTCTTTTTGTTCATCTGCATTTGTTCACCCGTATTAACTTTTGTTCATCCACATTTGTTCATCCGAATTTCTTTTTGTTCATCCGCATTAACTTTTGTTCATCCGCATTTCTTTATGTTCATCCGCATTTGTTCATCCGCATTTGTTCATCCGCATTAACTTTTGTTCATCCGCATTTGTTCATCCACATTTCTTTTACTCATCCGCATTTGTCAATACTCATCCGCATTTCCTCTTTACTCATCTGCATTGACTTTTACTCATCCGCATTTGTCAATGGTTATCCGCATTTCCTCTTTACTCATCCGCATTGACTTTTACTCATCCGTATTTGTCAATGCTCATCCGCATTGACTTTTACTCATCTGCATTGACTTTTATTCATCCGCATTTGTCAATGCTCATCCGCATTTCCTCTTTACTCATCCGCATTTGGAACACTTGACCAGTTATTCTAAAACTTAGGCGTATGAATTACTGTTTGGGCGCATGAGCAGCCTAGGGCACACTTAACAACATAATTTCGTCCCCAAACACCATCTATCATGTTCTAAGCTTAAATCTTACATTCTAAGCCATAGAAACACAACCATAACATCATCAAACATGAAGATAGTCCAAAATCAAACCATAACCGCAACATACACACATTCATACATACGGGTATGAAACCCTAGTTTTATAAAAACGTACGTTCATGCATTTCCACTGCCAAAACAGTTAAAACAAGTAAAAGAGGGGTTCTAGAACTCACCTTAGCAACCTTTTCGGGTAAAACTTCCTTCAAAGCCCAATTGCTACAAGTTCTCACCTAGAAACCCACTAAAAACACACAACCGAACACACACAACACACATAAGCATACAACCGACGATGAAACCAGTTAAGAACATCTTAAATACACGAATTCTTACCTTGAATTCGAATTTTGCACTTGTTCTTCTTCAAAACCTGAGAGCATTCTGCTCTTTTCGCTTTCTCTTTCTCTAAAATCCGAATTTTGTGGGTGTAGAGAGAGTGATGGGCGGCCATCACCTTTTACACCCACTTTTTCAAACCTTTTGTCTTTTTTGACACTTTTTACCCCTTAACTTGGGTAAAATATCTTTTATTTCTTTTTCTTCACTTTATTCTTCTTTCTTTACTAACTTTAAAAAAATAACTGGTGTTACACGTTCGGGGAAACTTAGGCGTATGAGCAAAGACTTAGGCGTCTGGGCACTTAGGCGCATAGGCACTTAGACGCATGGGCGAGGATTTAGGCGCATAGGAAATCCTAACCACATGAGCACTATATTGCGCGCATAGGCAACAATCTTGTTCGTCCTACACTATTTTCAAACCCAAATCATCATTCGAACGTGTTCTTACTCATTCCAACATTCTAAACCCCTAAAGCATGCATATAAACATGAAAAATTAACCAAAGCACACCCAAGCATACATACACTCGCATAAACATAAGAACAAGCCTTCAGTTCACATACCGAACGTTATAAAAAGGTAGTTACATATATTTTCAGCCCCAAAACAAGTTTAAAACAGTAAAACCGAGGATCTAGAACTCACCTGCAACGGCCTTAGAGCAAAACTCCTCCAAACTCAAAGCCACTTGGAGGTTAAACACCTAAACACACAAGGAACACACACAAACACATAAGGCTCGATCCCAAGGCTGAAAACCCAGCTGAAACCGAACAAAAACACAAGAAAACTCACCTTTAAGCAATCTTCTTCTTCTTCTCTCTTAAACTGATGGAGCTCTGCTTTCTCTCTCTAAAAAGTCGAATGGGGTGATGGTGCAGAAGATGTGGGCGGCCATACTACCTTTTAAACATAATAATATTAAAGTGGTCTCTTTGACAACTTTAACCCCTTAACTTGGGTTATTTTACATTTGTTTCTTTTTATTTTTCTTTTCTCTTCTTTAAATTTTTTTTTCTGGGTGTTGCATGTTTTTATCTATGTCGTGTTTGAGTCATTGCGGTAGTTGTCTTCATCGTCATTGTTATCATCATTGTGGTGTCGTTGTTGTTATTGTTGTTACCGTAGATGTTGTGGTTGGCGTCATCAATCTTGTTGATGTAATTGATGATTTCGTTGTTGTTTATTTGTTATTGTACTTGTCTATGTTGTTATCGTGATCTTTGTTATCGTCATCGTGGGGGTTGTTGTCAAAATGGTTGTCGTTGTTGTGCTTGTGGTTGTAGTAGTAGTAGTAGTTGTTGTTATTATTATCGTTGTTGTTGTTGATACTATTGTCGTTGTTGTGGTTTTGGTCATTATCGTTGTTGTTGTTTTCATGGTGCTTGTCAATGCTGTTGTTGTTTTTGTGGATGTCCATGTAGTTTTCCTTCTCGTCTTAGTTCTCATAGTTGTTTATGTTATTGTTTTTGTTGTCATCGTTGCGAAAAAAAATAGGATTTTTGGTTGTAAATCAAAAAAAAAAAAAAAAAGGTCGAGTCCTTACTCCAATTCGTTTCCATCATGCATGTTGTCGTTGTGGTGGTTGACATCACACATGTCATAGTTGTGGTTGTTGACATCACACATGTCGTCGTTGTGGTCGTTGACATTGTGGTTGTCATCGTTGTGATGGTTATCATGATAGTGGTTGTCGTATTCGTTGTCGTCATCGTTATGCTTGTCGTCTCTATGGTAGTCATCTTTGTGGTTATTGTCATTGTGATGGTTGTTATTTATGTGGTTTTTGTTGTTGTCATCATCGTGCGGTTGTTGTTGTCGTTGTTGTGCCATTGTTGTGGTTGTTATCGTCGTTTTCATCGTCATTATATTCGTTATCGTTGTCGACGTCGTTATCATTAATGTCATTGTGCTTGTTATTGTTGTTTTTATTGTTGTAGTGTTTTTTTTGTTATTGTTCTAGTTGTCATGATGTTGTTGCTATTGTTGGCAAAGTTGTTGTCATTATCTTTGATGATGTCGTCGTCATTGAAGTTGTTGATGTTTTTGTGCCTGTCCTAATTATTGTTGTCATCATTGTTGTTGTCGGAAGTTGTTAATGTGGATTTCAATGTTTTAGTTTTTTGTGTTGTTATCATCATTGTTCTTATCGTTGTCATTGTTGTGTTGTTGCTATTGTTATTATCGTTGTCAATGTTTTTGTTTTTAAAATGTTTCATTTTTAATAATTTCTTTATTATAACTGTGAAATTTAATTATTTTTGTTTTATATGAATTTTATTTTTTAAAGGCCACAAATTTTAAAATATATTATGTTTTTTAAAATTAAAATAATTTTTGATGAAAAAAAATATTTTATAAGAAACTTATTTCTTTAGAATTTGCATTTGTAGAAAGACCTCTTTATTTAATTTAATAAAAATTATTTATAAATTGAAAATAATTAAATAATATCATTTGTAATTAATTCACTCTAATTCTACTATAGTATTGCAAAAAAAGTTTCATTCGTACGTAGTTACATCATATTACAATATTGCATTACTGTACCATGTAGCAAAGCTATAACAAAAACAAAAAGTTACAATGTTAATTTTCATATAATCTTGCAAACGACGTTATTAAAAAATATAATCTTGCATCATTGTATGAAATTTTTATACATGATATTACACCACTTTAACTAACAATAACATCCATGTTACAACAACCTAACAACAAAACAACATTACATCATGTTATACTGATGTTATCTTAAGCAAAGTTGTAACAAAAACATCTACTTACACTATTACATACATGATATTACACCACTTCAACTAAACGTAGCATAATTATTACAACAACCAAACAATATTACATCAATATAAACCAATGTAAACTATTGTAAACCAATATTAACCAAAGTAAAACGATATGTGAACATAAACGAATCATTAAACAATGTAAATCAAATGTTTTTTAAATGTAAACCAAAAGAAAATTACACCATTTCCTAATGATTTAGCACTACATCCGAAACAAACACAACCCAAGTATTAACCAATGGAAATCAAAACAAGTATTATTCATACATAGTTACATCAATTTACATTTTTTTACTACTCTAACTTATAGCAAAACTTTTACGAAAACCAGACTGTAAACCAATGTAAACTATTGTAAACCAATGTAAACTAATGTTAACCAATCTATAAACTAATATATATAAAATATTGTCACACCCTCAAAATCCACGTGCGGAGTTTTATCGCGAGGCGTGTGAACAAACCAGGATCACAGTTAATAGTTACTCAGAACGACTCTATATGCCACAAATAAAATAAAATCAACCAAAGTTAAAACTTTAAAACCATGCGGAAGCGTTCTGTAAGTAAAGAAACCCAAAGTGTATAAATGTATAATATGGCAAAACACGCGCCAAACCAAATGAGAAAACATTAATAATTATAAACCAACAAAGATGTCTTTTAAACGAAGTCTTAATATGCATGATGAACCCGTGCAGTGCTCCTAATGGCAAGCAAAGTTAACGACCTGAGAATAGCATACTAAAAATGTCAACACAATGGTTGGTG
>BJCM01264246.1:1701-12111 GCA_018326385.1 Flaveria bidentis
TTATTGAATACTCTCCACTTGTGTTGTTGTGTTGTAAAAGTGCATTGCACCCTTCTAACAGTCCTGTATTTATTTTAGAATATCATTTTATAATTAATAAAAATTTATTTATTCAACTCGTGTAATACACGGGTTTACTAAAGTTAGTTGTTACATACAACAATCAAGAATAAGAATATATAAAAATATGTTTATATTATTGAATACTTCTTTGCATACACCATATGTTGCTCTATTTGTAACATAATCTTCTTTATCTAAAAGTAATAGCTTTAAACATTCTCTATTTTTAACCATGGCTGATGCAATGTATAACACAAATATAACCGGATGTTTCAACTACAAACAAACCCTCAATAATGATTGTCTTTAACTTTTGTTTATGGTCATAGTAAAACACAAATCTAGTGAAAACTAAGATTGTATATATACAAGTTAAAAAGACATACCAATTGTTTTATTATTTGGAGTCATCCTTAATGAATTTAAATAGGGAAAGTCCATGAAATGACCAAAAACTCTTAGATTTTTTTAAATTTGCTATTTTACACAATGCAAATCTTATACGAATCGTTAACGTACTTAATTAAAATGATTTTATGTTTTTAGTGATGGTAGGATAATTTATCTTAAAATATGTGTTTTGTTTTAAAAAAACCATCAAAGTATCTAAACCATTTACTCAAACAATCTACATACATACGGATACCCATAAAGATATTTTTATGAAATAAGTAATATTTAATAAAAAGTTATGATAAGTGTTAGAAAAAATGTATTTGATGTAACTAAATAATCTACTCATCAAGAACTATCATTTTGATAGAATAGGTTTCATTGGGGTTCTAATTACTTCATTGCTTTTAGACTCGTATTATACGAACATTGATGGTAAAGTCTTAAACTATCAACATTGTTTAATATGATTATCTGATTTGACTTCGTTAAGTTGTGTCAAAAATAAAATGAATAAAACTTAAGTAAATATCATTTAATTTATAAAAAGGAAGAGAGAGAGAGAGTGATAAGAAACTTATTAAGAGCGTGGCATCTTTCAAGGTACGAATTGATATTCGAAATCCACGAAAGTAGGAGTTGCTTTTAAAAATTATAAAAACCAATTAAACTCTTTTACATCCCCGGATCTTACTAACAAATGAAAGCGTCAAGACAGAACTTAAAATGCGAAATCCCCTTCTACTTTTATTAAAATGAATTTCGTGATATTATTTATAATTTACCCGACAAGCAAAGGCAAAGTATAGAGAAGACTGGCGGGGGCCACCACCCCCCTCTTTTTTTGTCGATAGTGTTAACTTTTAGTCTAACAGTATAAAATTTTAAATTAGTAGTTTAAATTTTAATAAAAATATCAAGTTCGCCCACCTAAAAGATATTAATTTTGCCCCCGCCCGTCATACGAGAATGTTCAAGCTCCGCCCCTGCCGACAAGTTAGAAACCTAATTATATTGTGAATATGAATTAACTAGGTTAGAGCTCATGTATTACATGAGGTGGAATAAATAAAACATATTAAAATCATTAGTTTTATGAATATTTTATTTTCTAAAATGTTTATATCCATTGATGAAATAAAAATATAATGAATATTTAAAACTTATAATACATAATGAGTTAAAACTATTACTCTATATTTAATATGTATTAATAAATTATTAAAATAACTACATTTATATTTTAAATGTTTAATAGTTTAGTTTACTTATTTACAGTATTTATCATTTAATATGAGAGAGAGAAAAACATAAATATAAATATATTTTTTAAACATATTTTAGTTAAAAGGAAAGTCAAATTAATTATTTTTATAAATTTTATATTTATTATGAGAAAGAATGGGGAAACAAATTTTTTGATATGATAAAATAATGACATGTGTCATTTGATATGTTAAAATAATGACACGTGCTTTAAGAAAACATTTTTTTATTATAGATTATAGATTATAGATGTTTAAATGAAATCAAATGTAATAATATAAATTTTTTTAATAGGTAGATAAATGAAAACCAAAATTTTTGACGGAATCTCATGGTTAAATTATCTTAAGTGTTTTAAATTGAATTTCATATTTATTTGGAAATTGCAAATAAGTTAGAAATAAAATCAGTTATTAATTATAATATGAAGATAAAAAAAGAAACATATTTTCATAATATATAGGTGTCAAAAAAAGAAACATATTTTCATAATATATAGGTGTTTTAGGAAACAATTGAAGATTAATCAAAAAATATTTTGTGGCTAAAGGTAGTTTTAAAAAAACAGACACAAAAGATATTTGTTTATTACGATAGTATGATAAGATTTTTGTATTATCAAGGGATCTTTGAACTCACGTAGTCACATGCTGGTTTAACCACATTTAATCTATTTTCATTTTTTAATGTATTTGCTTAATGTTGTTTGAAATTCTTTCTTATCTTTTTTTTTTAAAATTTTTTTGCTTATGTTATTTTAATTTTAAATTTAATTCTTTTAGACTTAAGTTTTTTTACGGACTTTCAAAATTGTCTTAAGTCTTAAGTCTTAAGTCTTAAGTCTTGAAGAGAACTTATTAAAAGATTTGGTTATATTATACGAAGCCGCAACACATGAGTTTACGTCATTATTTTATTTCTTATGTCTTAAATCTTGAATGTTTTCAATGCTCTTGTTGGGATGCGTGAGAAATAAATATTCTTATTTATATCAACGTTTCAAAATCAGTTTTTTTTTCACGGTTCAAAATTGTCACAGCAACTCACTGTTATAACAATCAACCAATATCATACTTTTAGTAAAACTACTTTTTAACACGAAATACCATACCTTTCATTTTACCGACACTAATCTCTCCGATTAACTATTCTTTACACTAGCATTACATTTTATGACTTAGAACCCAAACCAGTTAATAAGTATACATTATTTATGTGAAGAAACGCTACTAAGATCATGTACAGATAGTGATGGCCTACAAGACTCGTTTTTTCCTATTACAGAACAAATGAAACAATAATGATCGGATAACGTCAGTGTGTGAACAAAGCCTTGAAAAGTTGGCTCTGTTTCCCGAGTTCTGAGCACATAATGTTTTGCCCATACATCTGAATCATCTGAGTTGACTCACATGAGCACAGATTTATGATATCAAACCTTTTTTTAAATGAGTACATCAAGATATATCCGTATATTATAATTTAAATAACACACGTACCCACAAACAATGTTTTCAGAAACGGATCGGACGTCGAACCGGACGCCTTACTGGTTTGGTGGTCGGACCGGTCGGACCAGTTGGACCAGATTTAACTATATTTTAATTATATTTATATATGTAAATATGTAATTAAATATTTGTTGAAAATAAGGGTGTAAAAGGGAGTCTCTCTAACATCCTTGTCCCACATTGGTGTGACAAATGAAACATTATGTGTTTATATGTGATAACAAGATAAAATGTATTGAATGTCTTTATGATATTTTTTACACCATGACCTACCCGCGCGCAGGAAGATGCAAAAATGAGTTTCTGGCTGGAAAATTTGAGGACACGAATGCCGTTCAAAATAAACCGGGTCCGCATCTTCAGATGTATATATTCTATCCGGATAGCATATACTTGTTGAATATCACCACTACAAGTTATTTGACTTTCGATTATATTATTTTTACACAATAATGAAAGTAACAATTTTTCAGACGTGTTATATCATTATAGTTATGTTAAAAAACTATATTTATAACCATCAGCGGCTTCACAATAGTCTATCTACTTTCGTTCATATCAACCTTCAACTCATAAAATATTGTCTATTTTTCATTAGTGTCAGACTTTCAACTCATAAAATATAGGCTTATAATCATGTTTTGCATGACGAACCACTCACAAACAATTTTTTACAAGTGTATTATCATTCACAAACATAAACTCAACAATAGTTACATGGCGAATTTCTTGTATACTTTGACATGGACTTATGTATCTTTTTTCATCACATATCTCTCGCGAAAATGACAACATGATATTTGGGTTTTCTGTTTAACGAATGAAGTTCAACTATCACTAATCCATAACTCATTTAAACCTACTGAGGGATATTGTTATGTATATGTGTTTTTATACAACAATAGAGATCCTAACATATTAGGGATTGTACAGTTACAAAATCAGTAATTATTTGTTCATGTTATATATGATCGACCACTTTTTAATTTTTACCAAATGGTGACATAGGGAGGAAGTTTTTGCATAGATTATGATCGACGTTAGTGGGTTCACCTATTTTATTTGATATGAGTTGATGTTTTCTTCTTTTACGGATGACTAAAAAGGGACTAGAGCTTTTACGTCGTTCTTATTATTTTCTTTTACTAAGGAGTTTTGTAAAGTAAGAGAGTTTCATCAAATGTTACATAAGAGATTCTTCTACCTCCATTGTTTCTAATTTTAAAAATCTATAGGCCTTACTATATATTAAGAGAGCAACCTAAGAATATTCATTTATATTCTTTTAGATCAAATCTAGTGAGATGGTCTTTAGTGTTATTATGTTCATAAGGAGTCTTTTGTAATATTGGATTTACTAGCACCCTACCAGATAACCTATGGATGGTTTTTTTTATGATTCCTTCTAGAAGTATTTGAATCAGTTTATGTAAGAACTTTGCCTTATAAAGGTTTATTAAATGAAAGATTAAGTTTTGTTGTTTTTGTCAATCACATTCTTGAGTAATTATTTTTTACCTTTGTTTTTTCTTCAACTTATCTTCATAGTATGTTGATTGTCTGTTCTTTAAGGGCACTTTTGTTTTCAAATTGATTCGATCTTTTGACAATTTAATTTATTCAAGGAACTCGGAGCAATTCTTATGATCGTAGATCAATTATTGTATGTGGTAGTTCAATTATACAACCTAACTTTTGAAAATTGGATTTTAATAATCTGAACTATTGACTATTGGACATTATTAATCCAAACTAACAATTTGACAAGTATTAATCCCAACTTTCGATTATTTTATTAATAACAGTCACAGACTAATTATTCATTAACTCAGTTGGTTTTTTATAACATATCACGTGACATGACTCGTGACATGATGTAACATAGTTATAATTAAAAGTATTGTCACATCCCGGCGGAAGCGTGAGATGCTAATTTGGGTGTGACTCGTTTGTACAGAACTCATTGATTAACAAAGTTTAACAAATAGCAGCATAAAACATACATAACTTAATTCATGATTTAGGATAATATTAAGTTAGGATTACATTAAATCATAATAGTCAAAATTTGATCTAAATATAATCCTATTACAAACATATTATCTAACTGCTACATCTTCAGTAACGATGGAAGTGTGCGTCCACCGATATGCTGAGATCATACATGTTAACAGTTAAATTAACACAAACTTTTCCCATGACTTCTCCCCAGTCGTTGTAAACATCAAAAGAAAACATAATGTTGTTACTCATGGTAATTTTCCTGAAAAAGCATACTAAAAATAATCAACATAAAGTTGGTGAGTTCACAGGTTTGTCTTAAACAAAATATTATTGATGCATCATATACAACCAAATCTTACTTAATAATCGGATCAATCCATATTGTCATAACATAATTTATAAATCAGATTATATAGCATCACAACACTCATCCTGTTGGTGCAGAAAATATTTTCCTAAGTAGCGCTACCTATATTATCCAACGGTTCCACATCCGAATTAATGGTTGTAACATAAATGACAGTACATCTCAAAAATTGCATCAATCATAAAATCAATAGTATGTTTTTCCCCCAAAAGTTTATAAAAATAAAAATGGCGCTATGAATCTCACCTTTATTCCAAGAAATCACCTATAAACAAAATACCCATAGTTTAGAAAACATAAATATTTTCTTCAAAAGTTTCAGTACCTCATATATCATAAAATTGTTACAATAAATGGGTAAGAAAATCAGGCATAACATACTCATATTTTATATTTTAATTGTTTACAGTTTAATTTCTATAATTTTTAGAATATTCAAATAAATTGTTAAAAATAACTTCGGGTTTCTAAAAATTTCCAAATTTTATCAAAATTTTTGGCTCAATGTTTATAAATTCTCAAAATTTTCTCAAATCCCAAATCATGGCAGAGTCAATTTTTATGATTTTTATCATTTTACTATTATTTAGTGAAAATATATGAAACTTTCAAAATTCAAATTTCTATATTTTCTGTAATTTTCTCATAATTTATCTCAAAGTTAAAGTATTTTTTCCGATTTTCATATGGCAGAAACTTTCAAAATTCATAACTCATTCATAACTTCGAATTAGGTCACGAAACTTTTTCTGTAAATCTCATAAATCATAAGAGTCAACATATAATACTCCCAACTACTTTCCAGGTTCAGTTCTTCCAGCATAAAATTTTCTTTCAAATACTTAGATAATTTATATAAATTATTTTACTTATAGAAATGGCATCCAAATTTGTAGAACTATATTTCTTAATATGCTAAACATATTTTCAATGTTTGTTCCCACAATCATAGTCAATTACATAATAATCTGAATTTAACAAGTTGCACATAAATTTTTAACCCTTAGTTGATAATTTCTTTTATATAACTTTTGGTTATCTTTATTTATTTATTCCTTTTAGACTTATAAAACCTTTCTTACTGTCTTTTAAATAAGGTTGATGTATTTATAAGATTCATGAAGATCTTGAATGTTAAATCATAAAGGTTAGTCATATGTGTTTATTTAAACACATATATAGCCTTTGTAATCTTAACTAGTTATGGTTTAGAGGATGAAACCTTGATTTTGATAGAAGGTGAGGGTGAAAAGAAGATGTTGGTAGTTCTTTCTTCCTTGATGGATCGATTGAAATGATCTTTTAACTTCAAAGCTTTGTTCTCCTTGCAAACGAGAGAAAGAAGTGGTAGTATAGAAGTGACCATGGTGAAGATGAGGATAATTGAAGGTTCGGTGACCGTGAACTTAAAGGGAGTAGAGATGTGTGTGGTTGGTGTGGTTTAGCAACTCACGGTGGTAATCTTTGGGAGTAGTAACCGAGAGAACAGGGTTGATGGTTGTTATAAGGTGGTCGAGAGAGGTGATGAGGGTAAAGATGATGATGGTAATCGGTTGAAGAGGTGGTGACCGAGAGAGTTGAGATGGTGGTTTGGATGGTGTGTGTGGTTTGTGTAATGACCGAATGGTGGTTTATATGGATCTTCGGTCGATGGCCATTAATGAGGGGTAATCATGGAGGCTCTTCTAGCTCTAATGAGTAAGCCATGCATGTGTCAATTTATCCAAGCATTAGTGGCATGGTGGCAACCATATTGAGGATGAGATGTCCTTGGCCGATTAGGGTGTTAAGTATCATGCTTAATCGGGTGGTTTAAGACTCTTATGAACCGAGTCTTAAGTTTAAACGATTCTTAGGTTTGAGGTTTAGGTGTATGAGGTTTGCTTAGTTTTGTTTTGATGTATGTTTCTTTAATGTTAACTTGTATTGTGGTGTTTGGTTGGATTGTGTTTTTGTATCATTTGGTGAATAATTTGATGTTACAAAGTTGTAACATTTGATCACATAGTGTTTGGTATCTAAAACTTATGAATATGGATACATGCATACGTAAAAATTTGTTCATGCATGCAACCATGCATGTAACCATGCATACGTGCAACATATATATACACATAAACACATATACTATATATAGGATTAGTTAAATAATTCTTAACATGTAGAAGAATTTTATTTATGTGTAAATTTTGGTCTAACCTTATTTTTAGGGTTGTCACATTCTTCCCCCTTAAAAATAATTTTGTCCCGAAATTTGTTAGAGAATAATATCATCTATAGTTGAAAAGAACTTATCTGGTTACCGACTTCAAATAAGTGGGGATACTTTCTCATAATTTCATCTTCTCTTTCTCAAGTATATTCTGGACCTCTTTTAGCATTCCATTCGACTTTTACTAAGGGAATTTTACTTCTTCTTAATATTTTCACTTCTTTATCTAATATGGCTATTGGTTCTTCCATAAAATGAAGTTTCTTGTCTACTTTTATCTCTTGAACTGGTACTTTTAATGTCGCATCTGCTAGACTTTTCTTTAGATTGGACACATGAAATATGTTGTGTACTTCACTTAATTTTGGAGGCAGATCTAACTTATATGCTACTGGGCCAATTCTATCTGTGATTTCAAATGGGCCAATATATCTAGGATTTAACTTATTTCTTCTTTCAAATCAAACTATGCCTTTTGTGGGTGATACTTTTAAATAGACCTTATCTCCAATCTGAAATTCCAAGGGTTTTCTTCTTTTATCGGCATAACTTTTCTGTCAATCCTTGGCAGCTTTCAATCTATTTTTAATTTCAAGAATTTTATCTGATGTTTCCTGTATCAGTTCATGACCTGTAAGTTGTTTGTCTCCTATTTCATTCCAACATAGGGGTGATCTACACTTTCTTCCATATAAAGCTTCAAATGGGGTTGTCCCAATACTTGAATGATAACTGTTATTATAAAAAAATTCTATTAAAGGAAGGTGCGTATCCCAATTTCCACCAAAATCTAATGCACAAGCTCGTAACATATCTTCCAAAGTTTGAATTGTTTTCTCACTTTTACCGTCGGTCTGTGGATGATAAGCTGTGCTTAGATTACCTGAGTTCCTAAAGCTTTTTGTAAAGTTTGCCAGAATCTGGAGGTGAATCTACTATCTCTGTCTGATATAATTGAAATGGGTATTCTATGTCTGGATACAACTTCTTTTATGTAAATTCTTACCAATTTCTCCATTTTATAATATTCCCGGATTGGTAGAGAATGTGTTGATTTTGTTAACCTATCCACTATAACCCAAATAGTGTCATATCCGTTTAAAGTCCTTGGTAGTTTGGTTACGAAATCCATGGTTATTTGATCCCATTTCCATTCTGGAATTTCCGGTTGTTGCAAGTATCTAGAGGGTTTTTGGTATTCAGCTTTTACCCTTGAACAAATATCACATTTACCTACAAACTCTCCAATCGATTTCTTCATACCTGGCCACTAGTATTGACCTTTCAGATCTTTGTACATCTTGTTATTTCCTGGATGTACAGAATACCTTGATTTATGTGCTTCTTGTAAGATAATTTTTCTAAGTACAATATTATCTGGTATCCAAGTTCTTCCTTTGAATTTTAGAATTCCATTGGTATCTTCTTCCAAATCTTTTATTTTCCCTTTTATGATTAGCTTATCTTTTTGCTGCCGTCCCGAATTTGACTTATCAATTCTGAAAATAATTCCATTCTCATGGCATGTACTCGTAATGGTTTTGTTCTTTCTTTTCTACTTAATGCATCAGCTACTACATTTGCCTTTCCTGGATGATACTTGATTTCACAATCATAATCACTTAGTAATTCTATCCATCTCCTTTGTCTCATATTTAGCATTTTCTGATCAAATATATACTGTAAGCTTTTATGATCTGTATATATTGTACATTTTGTTCTATACAGGTAATGTCTCCAGATTTAAAGTGCAAATACTACTGCTCCCAACTCCAAATCATGAGTAGTATAATTTCTTTCACTTCCCCGGAGTTGTCTAGAGGCATAAGCTATTACATTATTCCTTTGCATTAGAACACATCCAAATCCTTGACGCGAGACATCACAATATATAATAAAATCGTCAGCTCCTTCTGGTAATGCTAAGATAGGGGCACGACATAATTTACTTTTTAATAATTCAAATGCAGCATTTTGCTTTTCTTCCTAAACATAGGGTCTGTCTTTTTGAGTTAATTTTGTAAGTGGTTGAGCTATTCTTGAGAAATTTTCTATGAATCTCCTATAATATCCTGTCAATCCTAAAAATTAGCGTACCTCTATTGGTGTATTTGGATCTTCCCAATTCTTAACAGCTTCTATTTTTGCTGGATCAACCTATATCCCTTGTTGATTAACTACATGACCTAAGAATTGAACTTCCCTTTTCCAAAATTCGCACTTTGAGAATTTTTCATATAGTTTCTCTTTTTGTAATAACTCCAAAGTCATTCTTAAGTGCCTTTCATGATCTTTCTTACTTTTAGAATAGATTAGGATGTCATCTATGAATGTGATATCCGGTAATTTTCCGTTATCCAACTCCGTTAGTTTCGCTAAGTTTTGCATGCACGTGTCGTGAGCACACACTAGTTGTCGTTTAACGTTGGTGACGTAATAATAATTAATCATGTTAAATGGGTGATAATCTAATTGTTAATGTGATTATGATGTTGTGTTTACGTGTTTATGTGTTTTAAATATTAATTAAGAAAGTTTATCGCGTAACGTGGAAACGTGTTTAATTATTCGTATATCTTGTGTTTTTGTAGAGA
>BJCM01264259.1:0-14151 GCA_018326385.1 Flaveria bidentis
GCCTTGTGACGGTACGTCTTGGAACGACATTTATTATTGATCTTATTAATCTTCATCATATACTTATTTGGCATGTGAGTTTCCTTGCCCCTTTTTATTGTTTTTCACACTATGTTAGGGTGAAACATGATACTTATACATCATACACTTATAAACGTTTGAAACTTGTAAAGCACTTACAATTCACCTTTATATTTTGTCATGGTTATTTGTGTGTTGTAAGTGATTATATGAGATACATAGCTTGTTTACAATTATTAACTATTGCTAGCCTGACGACATCTTAGATCTTTGGGCCTGACAAACCTATTAGGTGCTAAAGACGAGGTATTGACGGCTCCTAATGACGTAAGCTTGTTCGTCATGGGAACCAAATACACTTAGCCAATCATATATACTTGTAATCAAGTTGAGGTTTGGTTGTAACGATATGTGTTCTATAACTTTACTAACTTATAACCTATGACGTGAATTACTACTTGTAATCTTGTTATATTATGTATCAAAACCTTGGAAACTCACCAACTATTATAGTTGACCTTTTATTTTTATGATGTTTCAGGAAATCCTCAAGTTTAAAGTGATCAAATGAAGCTTGCAATAAACTAGGATTTGGACCTAGATAAATGAATAAAATGGCTATGTTTTGTTTTGCTTATTTTGGGGATTATTTCATTTTGAGAGTTATGTTTGTAATTTTTTTTGAAACTTATAATTTTAATATTTACAGTTAATTATAGCGTTATGTGGTTGTGAACAATCTTAACCCTCACATCTCAACGTTCTGTTGTCAAGGTTGGGGTGTGACAGTTTCTCCTTAAGATATGAAATCTCAAGTTGTTGATCATTAACCCTGTTCTACAAGGTAGTCACTTGAGATTCAAGGTGACTAACCTTGGAGACTAAATAGGTGCATGTTTTAGATAGTTTTTGCACCTTTAGTCTTAGATTCCCCTTATCTTCACCAGAAGAATCATTGGGGGATGAGATGATTGGAGTAGAGTCCTCTCTCATCACCAGCTTAAGGTTCTTGGCTGCAGGTTTTCCTCTGCTCACTGATAGCCTTAGTTGAGGAGGTAGTGGGCTGAGTTGCCATGGTTGAGGTCTTAATGATGTAATCACTGGCAAAAGTGAGAGCTTCTTTCATATGGACATCCTGAACATGTTCAGAACTATCCACCTCAGTAGTAGGTGACTGATGTGGGATAGTAATAGGAGACTCGGGAGCATTCATCTCTCTTTGTGTAGGGGAAAAGAAGAGAGAGTCATGATACTCACTGAAACCTAGATCTTCATCAGTATTGAAGTCAAGATTGGGGATTGGTTGGTTAAGATCTAAAGGCTAGAGGTGGTAACTGTCCCCTAAAGATAGATTTCTTGAGTGTTGAGACTCAGAGTGATAGCTTGAGGTAGTTTGGCTTATGAGCTCATCAGGCTGAGCATGAGGAATCTCAGCAATGATCATAGAAGGAATGAGAGTGGTTTGCTCCTCAGGAGAAGTGGGAGCTCCAGTGTCCACTTCTTCCTGTGTGGGTAAGTATATGGGGGCCTGCAGAGACTGAATAGTCTGAGTAGGGTTTCGTTTGAGTTTTCTTTGGTAGGTGAGGGTGATTTGAGGCTGTTTAGGTGGTTGGGAAGTAGAAGGTGTGGGTTCAACACTAGCTGGTGCTGCTAGGTTGTCACCTTGAGCAATGAGCTCTAACATTTTTGGTACCAGGGTTGTTTCTACCCTAAAGAAGCCAACAGTGGGCTTTCTCATAATTTTTAAGATGCGGGGCTTCATCTGTCCCAATTTAAGAATATTTCCTGTCCCCCTTAACTATGAGCCCAGTTCATAGTTAAGAATGTATTGACATATCTAGGGAACATGTAATACTCAAAGGAGTTCAAGTTTGCAAGCAGATTAGTATAAACAAACTGCGAATACCTGAACTTGACTCGCTGAACCATCCCATGGACAATAAAGGAGAGATACTCAGGAATCTGGTCCCATCCACCATGCTTGTTTGATAAGCTGTGGATAACCACATGAAGTAGGAATTTCCATGTGTATGAGACCTTCCCTTTCCTAAACTTTTAGAACACGACTGTTTCACTCGTGTGAATGGACTATGAGTATGGTTCACTCGGGCAAATGAAAGGTGCGAATGAATTCAATCGTGCGATTGGATTCAGTCGTGCATATGAACAAGACGATTGGAATCAAGCGACTGGAGTTGTTCAGTCATGCGAATAAGGGATGCGATTGAGTTCAGTCGTGCAAATGAAGTATACGTTTGAGTTCAATCGTGCGACTAGACCAATCGTGTGACTGAAGGCTGCTGTTTTTTAAAAATCAAAGATTTTGACACTTTGACACAAAAACACGATTTTCCCAGAAACCCTAATCTGTCGTATGATGAAAAACACAACTTTTATGCATGCAAACGTTGAAAACACCTTTAGAACCAAGATGGTGAGTCTTTTGAATTAAAACGTGCGTTTTAACACCAAAACTAATAGAATCCACAAAAAATCAGGAGCTAAAGCTCTGATACCACTTGTCAGGACCATGTACGTACGGAATACTAACATGTTCTATGTGAGACCGGATCAAATAATGCGGAATCCTATTTGATTGGCGATCCAATCAGTGAGTACGTTAACCCGATCGATATAAGAATGAACTAACGTTAAGAACGAGTAGGAATTGATCAAGAACGAACTTTGAAGTTGGATTGGCTATCTTGGACGTTCTGGATGGCTAGGGTTCGATAAATTATGAAGTGTTTCCAATGGCTATGTTTTTTCACGAATTAAATGGTATTTATAGGTTTGTAGTTTCCATTTGTATGACTGAACCATTTGCATGGTTTAGTCATGCGACTGAGTCATACGCACGACTGAAGGTTCAGTCATGCGACTGAGTCAATCTTATGTCTCAATCATACAACTAATCTAGTCTCCTGGTTCACTCGTGCGACTGGTCCATAAGCATGATGTATTCATGCGTATGGTCCATATTTAAATGAGTGTGAAAACTTTATAAAAAATGGGAGGGAACCTCTCCATTTTCGTCCTCCCCTTGGTGTCCACCATGGGATTCCTTTTGTCTTGTTTTAATACAAGACTTAAACCACTTTCACACTCTATTCCATAGACACTCTCTCTCACACACATGCAAAGCTCTCTCTTCTTTCTTTTTTTCGCTGAATTTCGAGTTTGAAGATGTTGAATTTTGAGTTTGAAGTGGCTGATTTCGGATTTGCAAGAAAGTCTAAGAAGAAGAGGTTTGGTGTTCAACTTCCTAACAACTTAGGTGTTTGCAAGAGCTTGTGGGTATACCCGCTTAAGGTCTTCTTGCATTCAAGAACATCATCTTCTTCATCATACATCCATCTAATCTTCTTGTTCTAAGAAAAGTTGTATTCTAAGAACACCCTATGGTTGTTTATGTTTGATAGCATTTCTTTTCACATATACATGATCCTTGTTCTTGGGTTTGTAATATTGGTTATTAAAATGGTTAATTTTCAGAATATAAACATGTTTTATATGTTCTTATATCCGCTTCTTTTTTGTTTAAATGGTTAAACAATCTTTGATAAACTTGCAACAAACCCAACATATACTACATTTTTGGAAACCAAATACTTGTGTTGCTATCTTGTTATGTCTCTCTTTTATTTGTGTTCTTAGCATCTCTTACAGTAGTTAAATAGTTCCCTATTGGATCTGTTAAGTGTTCTAAAGAACTCTCTTCAGTTGTGTTGTTGTGTTGTAAAGTGTTTCACCCCTTCTAATGGTCCTACAAGTATTACCACCCAAGGTTGAGTATTCCCCATCCCTCTCTAGTTCCCACTCCATGTCACCTTCAAACATTCTTATATCATTCCCTAAACCAACAATATCCATGTAATTTGAGGAATTATGTAATTTATCACTTCACCCATATACCAAAATATGGATTAGTTATATTAACTAATTTCTTATTATTCATATTCAATAACTACTATTATACATCATATTTATTTTATATATTTTTATGAGTAGAAAAAAGAGAAAAATATAATAAAATTGTCCTTTGACATCTTGCTCTCAACGAATAAGAGGAACAAATTCCATCTTAACTACATACGTTTCTCACAATCACCTCATGTCACACCTGAACATAGCCTTATGTATTGTCCATTATTTCAGAGCAGTGAAGAACTATCTCAAGGTATAACACATTGGTTAATATCAAAACCAAATATGTATCTCAGGTCGGAGGATACCAAATGATATTTGCCTTTACTCAAATTCACTTATGATCAATCTAGAAGATTCCATGTAGTAAAATTTGAGACGCGGGTCAGTCCAATATTCGTATCCCACAAATATCTATGAACTTTGGTAGCAACCAATTGCTCTATATTCATGCCTTATGAATATCAACCAATCCATGATCATAATAGTCTTACATTCATATTTGTTCCCATAAATATGACCGACTACGGACATTTAGAATAATAAACATATTCATGGATGTATACATGCTAAAAGGAACATAACTCAGAATATCACAAATATTTGAAGGAGTAAAATATCACATTGTTCAAAACTTTTAAATACTAAACAAATCAATTCCAATCACTAGAATATCGAAGTCCTAAGGCACAAGTATGACTTTCATGATTTGCCCTTTCAAGGAGCTTCGTGAGTGGATCCGTAATGTTTTGATCGGTGTGAATTTTATGAATACATATCTTTCCCTTTTCAACTTCTTCCCTTATGTAGTTGAATCTCCGCTCAATGTGTCTAGTCTTTTGATATGCACGGGGTTCCTTGATTTGAGAAATTGCACCATCGTTATCACAAAAGATTTCTAGGGGGTCTTGAATGGTAGAACCACCCCTAGATCGGCGATAAATTTCTTTATCCATGCAGCTTCCTGAGCTGCTAATGAGGTGGCTATGTATTCGGATTCTGTAGTGGACAATGCTACCACGTCTTGTTTTAAACTCTTCCAGGACACTACTCCTCCATTCTTAATGAAGACATACCCCGATTGTGATCGAGAATCATCTCGATCAGTTTGGAAACTCGCATCCGTGTAACCCTTTACAACGAGTTCTTTTTCATCAGACCCGTACATTAGAAACATATCCTTAGTCCTCCTAAGGTATTTCAATATACTTTTAACAGCCATCCAATGGCTATTACCTAGATTCTGCTTATATCTGCTTGTCATGCTTAACGCGCATGACATGTCCGGTCAAGTGCATATCATCGCATACATGATGGATCCTATAGCAGACGCATATGGGATGTTCTTCATTCTATCTTGCTCATCCTTTGAGCTTGGACATTGAGATGTACTTAATATTGTCCCTCTTTAAATAGGTACCATACCTTTCTTAGAGTTTTCCATCTTGAACCTTTTCAAGATTTTATCAATATATGCACTTTCGTTTAGACCTATCAACCACTTCGATTGGTCTCTATAGATCTTTATTCCCAAAATATAGGCGGCTTCACCGATATCTTTTATGGAAAAACAACTTCCAAGCCAGGTTTTAACACCTTCCGTGGTTGAAATATCATTTCCAAAAATTAGTATGTCATCAACATACAATACTAAGAATGTAATTATGCTACCACTAGCCTTCTTATATACATAAGCCTCGTCAGCGTTCTTGATGAAACCAAATTTCTTGATCTCTTCATCAAGTTGATTCCAATTTCTTGATGCTTGTTTCAATCCATAGATTGATCTCTTTAACTTGCATACTTTATTACGATGTCGTGGATCGACAAAACGATCAGGTTGAACCATATGGACAATCTCTTCCAGATGACAACTAAGAAAAGCGGTTTTGACATCCATTTGCCAAATCTCATAGTCATAATATGCAGCTATGGCAAATAATATCCTAACTGACTTTAGCATTGCCACAGGCGAGAAGGTTTCATCATAATCAATCCCTTTAGTTTGAGTGAAACCTTTTGCTACAAGTCTTGCTTTGTAAGTATCCAAGTTTCCATGCATATCCGTTTTCTTCTTAAAAACCCACTTGCATCTAACTAGTTTGGAGTTAAGTGGAGGGTCAACCAATTCCCAAACTTGGTTGTCATACATGGATTGCATCTCTACGTTCATGGCTTCCAGCCATTTGTCACAATCCGAATTGGACATTGCATCATGGTATGTAGTTGGCTCATCGGAGTCAACCACGTAGTATCCATTCATGAAAAATCCATATCTTTCAGGTGGAATGCTAACTCTACCAGATCTACGAACGTTTTGTGTGTATTGATTAATCTATTGATCATCATCAACAACCTCTTATTGATTGCTAGTGTCAACCAAACGTGTATCGGCTTGTGGATCTTGATCCCCATCAAATTTCACTGTTCTATATGTCATTCCTTCCATAAGGAACTTAGCTTCCAAGAACTCAGCCTTTCGAGCAATAAATACCTTTTGCTCTGTTGGATCAATGAAGTAGTATCCTATACAGTCTTTGGGATATCCAACAAATATACATTTATTTGATCGACTTTCCAACTTGTTTTGGATGTTTAGCTTAATATAAGCTTTAGAACCCCATACTTTTAAATATGATAGCGAAGGAACTCTTCCATGCCATATTTCAAAAGGTGTTGAATCCACTTTCTTTGTCGGGGCCATATTCAAAATTCGAGCCGTGGAGAGCAATGAGAAACCCCAAAATGATAGAGGTAGTGCGCTTATAGCCATCATAGATCGAACCATATCCAATAGGGTTCAGTTTCTCCTTTCAGACACACCATAATGTTGTGGTGTTCTGGGTGGAGTAAGTTGTGAGACCATCCCACAACTTCTTAGATGATCTTGAAAAGCCTCACTGAGGTATTCACCTCCTCTTTTTGAATGAAGAACTTTGATAGATTTGGTGAGTAGATTTTCTACTTCATTCTTGAAGATTTTGAACATTTCAAAAGCTTCATATTTATGTGTCATCAAGTACACAACCATAGCGACTATAACCATCGGTAAAGGTAATGAAGTATCTTTCACCAATTTTTGATGGGTCCAGGAATCCAATCTTGTCTTTTTTTTATAGAAAAAAAGAACGACAAGAAAAAATAGATTTTGTAAGCTATCCATGTATCCTGAGTTACAGCCCTTGTTGGGTTCTGCAAGGAAGCATCTTGATAGGTCCGCAACCTTGATTAGGGTAAAATTATATCCCTTCGGAACTGATGGTAACCACTTCTCAAATGAAGCTTCGAAAACATCCTGCTACCATGTAATTCATCAAGCATCATTTCTTGTCATTCTCTTAAAAGGACCACATACATCCAAATGTATGATTCCCAATAAGTCTTTTACCCTCTCGTTACTACCACTAAAGGGCTACTTGGTCATCTTACCTTGTAAACAAGATTCACACTTATCAAATGCACCATTTTCATTTATTTTCAAAAGACCATTCTTTTGAAGTGTTTGAATCCAATTCTTGTTTATGTGACCAAGATGACAATGCCAAAGATATGAATCACTTAAACCCATTTTAAGTTTCTTGGTGCTTGTTTGGTATAATGAGTTATCAAAGGATGAATTATCATGAACCAAATCATAGATACAATTAAAAGGCATAGCCTTGAAATAAAATACACCATCCATACAAACATAAATACCATTGTTAACAAACTTTAGTTCATAACCACATTGCTTTAAAAGGGAAACAAAAAATATGTTCCTAGTCAAATTAGGAGCATACAAAATGTTCTAAAGAAAAACTTCCAAACCATTTGAAAGTTTCAAAATAAAGTCTCCTTGGGATTCGACATCAACTTTTGGTCTGTTGCCCATGTAGAGACTTGTGTATCCCTTCTTGAAGTGCTTATTTCTTTTGAACCCCTACAATAAATTGCAAATCTAAGTTCCCCATCCAGTATCCAATACCCATGTGTTTGAAGAAATAACATTTAAACCAATATGAATCATGAAAGTTGTACATGAGGTTTGCCCAACATCCCTCTTGTTTCTCAACTATTTGAGATAGGTTGGACAATTTCTTTTCTAATGTCCTATCTCACCACACTCAAAGCATGGATCGTTCTCTATTACCTTAGGCTTCTTAAGCTTAGTTTTGGAGGTTCTGCTTTAGCCGTTCCTTTCCCTTTGCCTTTGTTGTACCCCTTTCCTTTGGCAACATTTGCCTTGGGATCTAGGAATGGGCTTTTCTTATTGCCTCCTTCATTAATCGAGAGAACATGTAGAACCTTTCTACCCATCCCTGCCTCGGCTGTTTTGAGCATTGCGTGAAGCTCACCATTGCTCTTGTCCTACCCGTTCATATTGTAATTCATTATGAACGTCTCAAACCTTTTAGTTAGGTCATTAAGGATCAGATCCATGGCCAACTCCTTTGAGATGGGACAGTTAAGCCTCTCGAGGCAATCAATGTGGCTTTTTATCTTAAGTACATGTAAGTCCCCGTTCTCGAGAAAACCTCACAGTTGGTTAATCATAGCGTGAAATCATTTTTAATAACCAAAACATTGCAGCGGAATTAAATAGACATTCATTTAAAACTTGGAAACCATATTAAACCATATTATGCATAAAAGTCAGCTTTGCTGAATGAGTTCTAGTTTTAGTTAAATAAGAAAATATAACTTTATCCTTCATATAATGACCACACATACAACATAATACATAACATTTCTTGCATCATAATAAGCATGTTCATCATCTTTCATTCTTCCATTATCTTTCCTTTTCATCATAGATGAGATTGCATAAAGCAAGAGCTCGATGTTGATCGACAACGAATACCAATTCCCTGTCGGTAGACATCATCATGGTAGCTAACCCCCGACAGTTGATCCACACTACAAGGCACATAGCCCGATCATGAATACGGATCAATCCTCATACATCAGATTCCCGTAAGTGAAGTCTATCATAGTGCTTCCAATACTTTTCATCATCAAACGGGCCCGGGGTAACATTCATTACGTTTCACTTTTCTTTAATATCGTCTTTCACTTTATTATATAATACTTAACTTATTAAGTACACGACAAGCCAAGTACTAGTCATAATAAAACATAACCGACCCTCCGCAGGACAGTGGGGGTTCGGGGGTGGCAGCCCCTGACAGCAGGGTCCTAGGGGCAGCAGCCCCTAGTGGGGTCCATGGGGCAACGCCCCAGGCTAGGGCCGTGCTGCCAGGTCAGCGCGAAATTTTTTTATTTGTAAACATTTACATAGCACATTTCCTAATTAAAAATCGATTTTCCAGTTAAAACCTCATAAAATCTCGGTCATTTAAAAACGTGTATTTAGTATGCATAATAACCCCAAAACATGAAAAAACTTACAAATAAGGGAATCTAGAACTCACCTGGATACCGAGAGTAACCTCTAAACTAAGCTTACGAGGCCAGGATCACACTAAACTGCTTGCAGATAAGTTAACACTTAAAGGGGTTAATTTCTACCTAAATTCGCTGCCAGAAAAGTAGTTTCGCTGGCAGTTTCGCCGGCAGTTTTGCCAGCAGTTTTGCCGGCAGTTTCGCCGGCCGTTTCGCCGGCAGTTTCGCTGCGAGTTTCGCATGACAGTTTCGCCCAACTTTTGTTGGAATTCCATGGCTGCGAAATTATCTACGAAACTACAGTTTCGCAAAAAACCCACAGTTTCGCAGCTTGAATATGCAGTTTCGTTGGATGCATATACAGTTTCGCAGATCGCATAATATTATGAACCAACCGTTTTTAACCCAAAATCACAACTTTTTACGTCCAATCTCTTAGTTTATCATCCATGAGGCTATATCTAATTTTTTTACATGTTTTCATACATAAAAATGTGACCTTTATACGATTCTTTGCAACTTTTCAATACCCAAAACCCTAGAATCCGGGTTTGATCTACAGAAGGGTTTAAAGGCTGATTCTTACCTAGATCTATTACTCCTTTCTTTTGGTTTGGTGCTCCAACACCCAGATCTTCAATCTCTTAACCTTTGAAGCTTCTTGAGTTTTTTTTACTTTCTCTCTCTACTTTCTCTCCCTATGAATTTGGGAGCTAGGGTTTCAAATGAGGAAGATGGTCGCTGATTAGGTGGGTTTGAGGGCTGATTATGGGCCCTAAATCACTTAGGCCCTTGACCATAAGCCTAATTTAGCTCATAACCCATTTCCTTCCTTTATTAAATACCCACTAATTAAGCCTATTATCCTTGATGACTCGTTTTGACTTTTAGGGGTGTTACAAGTCTCCCCCACTTATTTAGGTTTCGTCCTTGAAACCTGTCAGACATCAAACAATTGAGGATAAAATTTCCTCATCTCCTACTCGGTCTCCCACGTAGATTTCGATCCTTTTCTGTGTCTCCACTGTACTTGTACTAGCGGAACCACTTTATTACGTAAGTGCTTCTCTTTCCAATCAAGGATGGCCACCGGCTGCTCTACATAGTTCAGTCGTTCATCGACTTCAATGTCTTCTAATGGTACAACTGCATTATTGTCTGTCAGATATTTCCTAAGATGAGATACATGGAATGTAGGATGAATTCCACTCAACTCATCGGGTAGTTCTAATCTGTAGGCCACTTCCCCCTACCCTCGCAACAATATGGAATGGCCCTCAGAACCTTGGTCTTAACTTTCCCTATTTTCGAAACCTGATGATTCCTTTCTCTGGAGATACCTTGAGCATAACCTTATCACCAACCTCAAACTCTATTGGTCTATGCCTCTTATCAGCATAAGACTTCGGGCGATCCTTTGCAGCTTTCATGAACACCTTAATCTTATCTAACTTTTCAGTTGTGACCTCAATCACTTCAAGACTCCCCAATTCCTTTTGCCCAATGTCACCCCAACACACGGGCGTTCTGCACTTCCTACTGTACAACATTTCATAAGGTGGCATACCAATGCTGGCATGGTAACTATTATTATATGAGAATTCCGCCAACGGTAAGTGCTCATCACAGCTTCCTCCAAAGTCAATTACACAGGCTCGTAGCATGCCTTCTAAAGTCTGGATCGTTCTATCCGACTGACCATCCGTCTGGGGCTGGTAAGTCGTACTAATATACAGTATAGTCCCCATTAAGTCGTGAAACCTCTTCCAGAACTTGGACGTAAACCGTGTGTCCCTATCCGAAACGATAGACACTGGCACGTTGTGACGAGCCATGATCTCCTTGATCAAAGCTCTGCCAACCTCTCAGAGGAAAACGTCTCACGAATTGGTAGGAAATAGGCGCTCTTTGTTAGACGGTCAACAATCACCCAGATCGCGTCGCTTCCTCTCGTCGTGCGAGGTAGCTTCGTGATGAAGTCTATTGTGATGTGTTGCCATTTCCATTTAGGGATATCCAAAGGCTGGATCTTCCCATATGGCTTTTGGTGCTCTACCTTCACTTGCAGACAAGTCAGGCACTTGCTCACGTACTTAGCCACATCTCGCTTCATTCCTGGCCACCAGTAATCTTTCTGCAGATCCTGATACATTTTCGTGGCACTAGGGTGTATAAAATATCGATTTTTGGGAGCCTCATCCATGATTTTCTCCCTCAGATCCCCATAGAGAGGGATCCACATTCTCCCAGATCGGGTTCTAACACCCAGGGTCTTTTCCCCTAAATCTGAAACTTGTCTTTCATCCTTTCAGAGTTGACTTTGTCGTCTCTTAGTGCCTCATCCTGGAACTCCCTCACTTGTTTCATAACATTAGGTTTCATGATTATCTGTCAAGCCCTCACCCAAATAAGTTCGGGTCATCCCTTCTGGCTAAGGGCATCAGCAACCACATTGGCTTTGTCTGGATGATAATGAATTTCGCAGTAATAATTCTTGATCGGTTCCAACCACCTTCTCTGCTCATGTTGAGTTCCTTTTGTTCAAAGAAATACTTCAGACTTTTATGATCAGTGAAGATGGTGCACTTCACCCCATACATGTAGTGCCTCAAACTCTTCAATGCAAACACCACCGTAGCCAACTCCAAATCATGGGTAGGATAATCGACCACGTGGAACTTTAATTGTCTAGAAGCATAGGCTATCACCTTCCCTCGTTGCATCAACATGCAACCCAATCCTGCATTAGAGGCATCCGAGTAGACTACCAGATCCCAGTTCCCTTCAGGTAACGTCAAGATAGGTGCTTGAGTTAACCTCATCTTTGGTTCTAGGAAGGCGTTCTCCTAATCAGTGTCCCATTCATACTTCACGTCCTTCCGGGTCAGCTTTGTCAAAAGAGAAGCTATCTTGGAGAAATCCTGGATAAAATCCTATAGTAACCTGCCAGGCCTAAGAAACTACGAATCTCAGATGGTGTCTTTGGTGGTTCCCATTGCATTACCGCTTCAACTTTTGCAGGGTCCACCCTGATCCCCTCGGGATTAACCACATGACCCAGAAATTGAACTTCTAGAAGCCAAAATGCGCAATTAGAGAACTTAGCATATAACTTCTCGCTTCTGAGCGTCTCTAATACTTCTCGAATATGATCGGCCTGTTCTTCTTCACTTTTTGAATAAATCAAGATAAACACTATTACCGATTTATCCAATATCGGCCGACATACCCGATTCATATGGTACATAAAAGCAGCGGGCGCATTGGTTAAACCAAAGGACATGACGAGAAATTCGTAGTGTCCGTAACGCGTATGAAATGTTGTCTTAGGAATGTCTTGTTCTTTCACCTTCAGTTGGTAGTAACCAGACCGCAGGACTATCCTTGAAAACTAGTGGCACCCTGAAGTTGATCGAACAGGTCGTCGATCCTTGGTAACGGATACCGATTCTTTATGGTCAGCTTATTGAGCACGCGATAGTCAATGCACATCCACATGCTATCGTCTTTCTTCTTGGCGAATAAAACCAGAGCACCCCATGGAGAGATACTCGGTCAGATGAAGCCCTTATCCAATAAATCTTGCAACTGGTCCCTCAGTTCTACCATCTATGAAGGAGCTAATCGATACGGTGCTTTTGCGACGGGTTGTGCTCCCGGTAGCAAATCAATTTGAAATTCGATTTCGTGCTCAGGAGGCACACTTGTCAGGTCTTCAGGAAAGTCATCAGGAAACTCACGCACTACCAGCACGTCTGATAATTGTGGCTTTGGCGCTTCCACATCTTTTACGTTGGCCAAGTAAGCGCTACACCCACATCTCAAGTACTTTTTAGCTGTGATCATCAACACGACCTTCGGCACACAACACACCTTATCCCCACGAACCGTAACAGATTTACCATCAGGCACTGTTAGATGAATTACCTTCTTGCTACATACTATATTGCCTTCATAGCTAGCCAACCAATCCATGCCTAACACCACATCAAAACCTCCTAAGGCCATAACATGCAACCTAGCAGGGAACTTACAATCTTCTAACTTAATCAAGCAATCCTCAACCACTTCAGTTACCTTAGTGGACATACCAATGGTTGTTTCTATATAGAAAGGCTCGTCTAACTTTCTACTCTTATCATGCAACAAACGACAAAAGGCAGCAGACACAAAACTCCTACTAGCACCAGAATCAAAGAGCACAGAAGCATATTCATGGTCTACTAGAAACATACCTGAAACTAATTCTGGATCTACCCTGGCCTCCTCACGAGTTATGTTGAATGCCCTCGCCTTCACCTTCAAACTGTCACCCTTTCCCTTATCTCCAACTTTAATCGTTCCTGATCCTCCTGATTTTCCTTTCTTGCAGTCCCTCTCCACATGTCCCATCTCGCCACACTGGAAACACTTCACTGCCTTGCAATCCCTAGCATAGTGGCCCTCGCCCGCACACTTAAAATACTTTCTAGTCCTAACTCTACACTCCCCCGCATGACCTTTTCCACATTTTCTACAAACACCTCCTTCACTTGTATTCCCTCTTCTCCCTGACTGATCCTCGACTCTCATCCCCTTCTCTCCACTCCTGAAGTTATCACCTTCGAACCTCTTCCCATTCCCATTTTTGTTCCCACTCTATTTCTCCACCTTCTTCTATACAGGCATTGGGTCTCTTTTATCGTACAACCTCCCAGCTAAATCCACCATAGACCTAAACGTGCCTCGTCTAGCCGTAATCTTCTGCCTCCTGATATCCACGGGCAAACCCTGCATGTATCTCTTGATCTTCTTGGATGCAGGTGTTACCATGTCTGGCAC
>BJCM01264259.1:14171-34715 GCA_018326385.1 Flaveria bidentis
AGTCTTGCGAGTTCATTGAACTTGGAGGTATACTTATGATGAGTCATGTTCCCAGCCTCCAAATACAAGAACTCCTTCTCAATTTTGTCTAATTCCCGATGGGGACAATACCCTTCCAGCACCAACTCCTTCAACTAGACCACTTCATTCTGGCTATCGATCACCTTCCTTCAGCCTGGACAATATTGTCCCACCAGCACAATGCTAAGTCAACGAAAGAATGAGTGGCAAACTTAACTTTTTCATCTCCCCGACACTCACTGATTTCTAGCACTGCTTCCATCTCTCTGAACCAAAGGTGAGCGGCAGTAGCATTGTCGTTACCATCAAAGGTCGGGGGCTTTCACATTTGAAATGCCCCATAGTTGCACCCCCTAGTCGTTTCTCTCTCAGACTCCTCATCACTATCGTCATCATGGACTACCACCTTAGGGTTTGATGGCTCCTCTTCATATTCCTTTGTCCTCCCAGTGGACTTTCCAGAATTCTTCTCATTTTCCTTCCCCTTCTTATCAGCTTTCTCTCCATCCTTGACTGCTTTGATAACCTCAGTCACCACCGAGGGTAAGACATTTTGCATGACATTGTAGACTTCGTCAGCGATAGCCTCCTTCACAATGGATTTGACGGTGGCTGATCCCTCACCTTCCGGGTGACTATGGAGGTATGACTCCTCGTGAACAGTCTCGGGAGCCTTAGCTTTGCTTCGGGTGACACGTGGCTCAGTAGTACGCCCGCCATGAGCACCTCCTCGAGTTGCCTTCCCTGATTTTCTACCAGCCATAACTAATTCCTATAAGATTCAAACACCAAAAGGGTTATTCAAGATAATTGCTCAGATCATTATAAGTACGGTAAGTCCTTAATTACAGTGGCCAAGTGTGATTAACTACTCACCTTACTCTCCTGTCCTAAGCAATCACTATCCTAACACATGTCAGTATTCAAATCTAGAAGCACTTAGAACATATAACACACGCACATAATCCCAGTTTTACTTGAAAACTTTTACCTGATGGCACGTAGCTACTTGGATTGGCATCCTTCATTCGGTCCCATTTTTAGTTTAAGTTTAGGTTTTCAAAAGTACTTACCCAATTCTCTTAAACTTTGGCTCTGATACCAACTTGTAAGGCCCCGTTCCCGGGAAACCTCGCAGTTGGTTAATCATAGCATAAAATCAATTTTAATAGCCAAAACATTACAGCGGAATTAAATAGATATTCATTTAAAACTTGTAAACCATATTGTATCCATACATTTGTCCATCAATTGTAAATAAAACTTAGTACTTGTTCTTAAATTACAATCCACTGCCATCCTAGTAGCTTCCCACCATGTGCCATCCTCAACAACATCATTTACATGCCAACTATTATGCATAAAGTCAGCTTTGCTGAGTGAGTTCTAGTTTTAGGTAAATAAGAAAATATAACTATATCCTTCATATAATGACCATGCATACAACATAATACATAACATTTCTTGCATCATAATAAGCATTTTCATTATCTTTCATTCTATCATTATCTTTCCTTTTCATCATAAATGAGATTGCACAAAGAAAGAGCTCGATGTTGATCGAAAACGAATGTCGATCCATGTCGGTACACATCATCATGGTAGCTAACCCCCAATAGTCGACCCACACTGCAAGGCACATAGCCAGCTCATGAATACGGATCAATCCTCATACATCAAACTCACGTAAGTGAAGTCTATCATAGTGCTTGCAAGACTTTTCATCATCAAACGGGCCTGGGGGTAACATTCATTACGTTTCACTTTTCATTAATATCATTTTTCACTTTATTATATAATACTTAACTTATTAAGTACACGACAAGCCAAGTACTAGTCATAATAAAACATAACCGACCCAGGCTGGGGTCGTGCTGCCACGTCAGCGTGAAAATTTTTTATTTTTAAACATTTACATAGCATATTTCCTTATTGAAAAATGGATCTTCCTGTTTAATATCTCATAAATTCTCGGTCATTTAAAAACGTGTATTTAGTATGCATAATAACCCCAAAACATGGAAAACCTTACAAATAAGGGGATCTAGAACTCATCTGGATACCGAGAATAAGCTCTAAACTAAGCTTACGAGGCTAGGATCACACTAAACAGCCTTCAGATAAGTTAACACTTAAAGGGGTTAATTTCTGTCTAAATTCGCTGCTAATTTCGCTGCCGGAAAAGCAGTTTCGCTGGCAGTTTCGCTGGCAGTTTCGCTGGCAGTTTGGCTGACAGTTTCACTGCCAGTTTCGCATGGTAGTTTCGCCCAACTTCCGTTGGAATTCCATGGCTGCGAAATTATTTGCGAAACTATAGTTTCGCAGAAAACCCACAGTTTCGCAACTTCAATATGTAGTTTTGTTGGATGCATATACAGTTTCGCACATCGCATAAAAATTACGAACCAACCCGTTTTTAACCCAAAATCGCAACATTTTACGTCCAATCTCTTAGTTTATCATCCATGAGGCTATATCTAAGCTTTTTATATGTTTTCATACGTAAAATTATGACCTTTATGTGATTCTTTGCAAATTTTCAAAACCCAAAACCCTAGAATCTGGGTTTGATCTACAGAAGGTTTTAAAAGCTGATTCTTACCTGGATCTGTTGCTCCTTTCTTTTGATTTGGTGCTCCAACACCCAGATCTTCAATCTCTTAACCTTTGAAGCTTCAAATCTTGTATTTTCTTCACTTTCTCTCTCTACTTTCTCTCTCTAATTTCTCTCTCTATGAATTTGGGAGCTAGGGTTTCAAATGAGAAGGATGGTGGCTTATTAGGTGGGTTTGAGGGCTGATTATGGGCCCTAAATCACTTAGGCTCTTGCCCATATGCCTAATTTAGCCCATTATCCATTTCCTTCCTTTACTAAATACCCACAAATTAATCCCATTATCCTTGTTGACTCGTTTTGACTTTTCGGGGTGTTACAGTACATAAGATGATACCGATTGGGTTTCTTCCATACGACACGCGTGAAGCACTCGAACCGATTTGAAGCGCTCTACCCTTGCTTGTTGAAGGAACATTTCCTTCAACTAGGTAATCATGTCATATGCCCCATGATGCTCCAAATCCTTTTGGAGTTCGGGAATCATAGTTCCCATCATGAGGCAGGAAACCTGCATGGAATCCTCAGTATACTGAAGCCAATCGTTATAGGCCTCAACATCCTCAGGGTCGGGTTGGTCAGGAATGGGATCGTTAAGGACATAGGCCTTTTTCTCTTGCTTGAGAACAATTCTCAAGTATCAAAACCAGTCCAAAAAGTTATTATGGTTAAGACGATCCCTCTCTAAGATGGTTCTCAGCGATAGGGTATGGACGGTCGGGGTGGTAGCATTATTCTTTGTGGTCATTCTACAATAATTAACAAAGTTCGTATTAGTATTCCTGAAATATTAAATTTTAAATATTAATACACTTTGTGTCTAATAGACAATTAATAATTAAAACCTAGAATCCAACTTTACATTTAAATGATGGTTAGGTGACCTTTATCCCATTATTTAAATTAAGGTAGTCAACACTTAACAATTGTAACCTTTTGCAACTTCTAGCCTTATGGGATCGGTTAAACATCTTATGTTTAGTTGGCATGTAAAATCCAATCAACACCATTGTATGCCATGCTTCAGTGATCCTATGCACATGGTTTCAAATTCAAGTTGTCCTACTTACACACACGTGTGAGTTTACACATACAAGTGGTTAGGTGACCTTTATCCCACAAATACGTTAAGCCCACCTCAAACACACAAGTTCCCTAAAAGTGGTTAGGTGACCTTTATCCCACAAATAGTTCTCAAGTGTTTCGAGTGTCGTGTAAAAGGATGGTGTTAAACTTGTTTCCAAAGGGATTTTAGTTTTAATTAATTCTAGTTTTGAAAACTCTATGTACCTTGTATTTGAATGCTTTCAAATACATGGTACCCTATGGTTCTCTTTTTAGTAAGAACCCCTTTTATTAAAATCATTAATCCTTTTAATAGCCTTTTATTAATCACTTAATGTTAAGGAACCATAAATTTTCAGCTTGTTTTGTTTGTTAGTTAGTTTGTCTTGCATATCCATATATCAAACAACAATCATAAAATAAATAGCCAAACAAGCATAATCATACACTCACAAGTGCATAACCATAGCCACTAAGTTGACTACACTTGTCTGTCATCACAAGTGTTGTCATTTGGTCTTTCCTAAGGGTTAATAACAACACATAAGATAGGATCTCCGAAGACCCCCACTTGAAGTTGCATCCAAATGCTTCAAGTCCTTCTCTTTGTGCCTTCCTTTTTTGCTTCCAACTTGTGCATCTACTTTTACAAAATTTATATCCTAATACAAATTTTCTAATAAAAGAAAATGCACCTAATCTATTTATTACATCACCATTGAATGAATTAATAAATTACAACCATATACAAGCATAAAAGAATAAATAATACAACCCATAATGAAGGAAATCAACCAAAAACAAACATTCATCCCAAAACCAAAGCAACATGAGGTCAAGGCTAGGTTATGCACTAGTATTAAACAACATATTCAACATTCAAGAACCAAAATAAATCTTCATTTAACCCAAAATTTTCGGCCAACGTAAACCAAGAATTTAGGGTTTTTGTGCAAACAAATATAATCAACCATTTGGCATCTATCTTTCAAGGTTTAATTATAAGCTTGTAAGATATAACCTTGAAAGATTGGGGATTCATTATATCATCACAAAACAGCCCCTATTAGGTTGTTTAAGTCCGATAAAACCAATTTTACAAGGAATTTAGAAGCTAGTTTTCCACATATCCGGCTCTAGATGCCAATGATGGGTTTGTTGGACACATTATCAAAGTTGTTTAACCTATTAAACATGAAAACACAACGGAATCAAAGCTTAATAATATGTTTTATAAACTGAAAATTAAAGCATATTATTTATCCTCAACAAACCCAAGATTAAAGGATCAAATATACGTGAAAGAACTAGCTATCAAGCATGAAATAACAACCAAAAAGCAAACCCATGAAATTACCTTTCAAGAGCTGCCAAAAACGTGAGAATGCGGAAGAGGATGAAGTTTATGAATGACCAAAACACCAAGGAAGGTGTCCTCAAGCTTGCATACCCACAAGCATCAAGCAAACACCTTTGTTGCTAGGATTTGAACACCAAAATCAACCAAAAAGGGCTGCTGAAACCTTTTTCAGTCGTGAACTTCTTCAAAATGGAGAGAGTTTTCTGCCTTTTGGTCTTTGCATGTAAGATAGAGGGAGAGATGGAGTGTGGGACTAGTTCTTAATATCTACTTCCAAGAAACAATAAAATGAACCAACCCCCTTCCAAGGGGCGGCTGAAACATGGGTTAAAATGGGGTTACCCCCCAATTTTTATCTCCCATTTAATTTGTAACTAGTTACTAATTAAGTTATGTAATTAACCTTTTAATTATATAACTCATACACACTATTATTATTTGATGTTATTTAACCAACTTAAATAACATTACAAATAAAACCCATGAACAAAATATCCTTATAAGTTGTTCCATCTAATATATAATTTATTTAGAAAACCCATTTTCTAAATTGGTGTAATTATTTAATTGCATGATCATATCATCAATTAAATATTAATTAGTGTTTCCTAAGCTTGTTATTGGTTATGACCCGAGTTGAATCATAACATACTAACCACATCAATGCTCTATGTGTCTTGGGCATAAAGAATCCAACAGTATCTAGGACCGAGACTTACAAAATAATAGCTTAGGCTTTAGACTTAGTTTTTTACAGGTTTGGTCCTTAGTTACACTATACGCTTTTCAAGAAATATTCTGATGTTTAATGGTTTTAATTTAATAAGTTAATTACAATGATATTTTGGTCCTTTTCACAAATGGAAAAAATATAAAATTACTTCCCATCCCCTTCCTTGAATTGACAACTTCCATCACCTTCATTAGATTATCGGTCAACCACATCAAAACCGATCTAGAAACCAGTAACATCGTCCACATATAACATTACCACACATTTAATCTTTGATTTCATCATCATCTTTGTTGGGGGTCTTAATTTTAGAAGAATTTGTTATGGTAACACAATTCATGTTGTGATTGATATTTCGATACTGTGAAATTGACATGGAAATTCAAATGTAATCGTCCAAGTATGACAAGTAATTAGGAGTGATTTAAATACAACTACATTCGAGTGCTTATTGCTTACATTTTTCTATGAATCAAATATGAAATATATTCCAATACATAAAATGAAATAATGACCATTTATATAAAGTTAACACAATAATAAAATCAATGAGAGATCACCACTGATAGATTATAAAAGGATGCATATTATAAATCAACATCTTTTTCCTTTTTTTAGGTTTGGGAATATGATTACTGAAATCCTCTTCATCCTTTTTAGTCAACGGATCTATGAAGGAAAGCTCATCTTCACAAGTTCCACACCTAGGAGATCTTACAGACAAGACTGTGTGGAGGAGCTATCTCACAAAATCCCAATCTCTACTTATTTTGATAACACACTTTTGCATGCAAGGATGATGATATCATGTTTTTGAAGGTTTCTTCTTCAAGTACACATTTTCTGCCCTGGCTTTGCTGATCACAAGCTCAGCCTGGCATTCAGTCAACTTAGTTATGATATCCTCAATCTGAGTCCTATAATTTGTGTGCTCATGTTTTAGAACTAAAATAATTTTCTCTAAGTTCTTTATCTTTAACTTATAATCATTTTCATCCTTTTTGAAATTAGATTTTAAAATATTCAAGGACTCAAGATTAGATCTTATCTCTAAGTTGTAGGACTTGTATCTTATAAATTTAGTAATACATTAAGGAGTGCAAAGATGTTCCAATACCTTGGCTTCATCGTGGTCATCCATGAGTGCCTGATTTGGAGATGCATCTTCCACCTCAAAAGCTCCAGTCAAAGCCTCCTTCTTCAACAGCAATTGCAGCTTGCTGCTTTGGCTTCTCATTCTGGGAGCTCTCTTAGTGTAGTTTGGTTTGGCTTGAGTCTAGCCACTATTTGTTCTTGGTGCCTTGCATTATCTAGCAAAGTGTTCCATCTGGTTATAGTTGTAACACTTTACCTTGCTTTTATCCAGCCCAAATTTTCCACTAGATGCATTGCTAGGAAACTTCCTCCCTGTTTTCTTGTAGAACTTCTTGGCTCTATGAGTGAGAAGAGTCATTTGCTGAACTATCTCCATATACTCCAGATCATCTGGATGGATACAGTCCAAATCTTCAAGGGTGAAGAGAAAGTTTCCTGTGGATTCATCAGTAGAGACAAAAGCATGAGAAGAACTTGTCTCTTGGAAGAGACTTTCTTGAGTATAGCTTTCTCTTGGAGTCTCTGGGAAGGTGATGAAAGGACCCTTTTGTGAGTTGTCAGTGTAGCATATGAGATGATGTTGAGGTTCTATGTTATCTATTTTAGTCACATGAAGGGCTGAACTCATTTGATTGCTAGAGTTTCCAGATGAGTTTTGCATGTTAATCTCTATCTGGTATCCATTGAGAATACCATACAACTCAGTCAAAGTAAGAGTCTTAAGGTTCCCAGTCGTCTTGATAACAACATAGTAATGTGTCCATTGTCTAGGAAGAGAGGACATAAACTTTCTTACAATGTCCATGTTTTCAAGAGTCACTCCAACATCCACTAAATTGTCCATAATCTCAACATACCTGAAGTTCTATGGAGTCATGGTCTCACCTGTTTTGACGGTGAAGTTTTCAAACTGCTACTTGAGGAGATCCTTTTTGTTCTCCTTGGATTCAGTAGAACCCTCATACATAAGCTTCGGTGCTTCCCATAGTTGCTTTGAAGTCTTGCACTTCTTGAAGCCTCTGTAGATAGAGTTGGAAGAGCATTTTGAAAGGTTGTCATGGATTTTTGATTAATCTCTATTCTCTTTCTCTCTTCATCAGAGAAATCAGCCATAACCTTTGGAATCAATACACCACTAGTAGTAGAAGACGTGCTTGGTATGTAAGGTCCTTCAACAACAAAGTCCCACATCCTGGAGTCTTGAGAATTGATAAAGCCTTCCATTCTTTGAAACCAAGTATAAAAGTCTTAAGGAGTGATCGGTGGAGACTTTGTCATAGTTCCAATTTCCATATCAGCCTTGGTGATAGCTGCCATTTGAGTTGTTAAATGTTTTGTGTGTGAGAGAGATCTTAAGATGGTGAGATCTTATATCAAGAGCCTGGAAAGGTTTGATACCAAATGCAGGAATGTTAGAAGGGGTGACACACTTTTACAACACAACAACATAACTGAGGAGAGTTCTTTAGAACACTTAACATATCAAATAGGGAACTGGTTAACTACTATAACAGATTCTAAGAACACAAGTAAAAGAGAGACAAAACAAGATAGCAACACAAGTATTTGGTTTTCAATAATGCAATATATTTCTTCTCAAGTTCTATTAAAAATTGTTCCAAATCATATTTGAAAGTTACAAGTACTTGAGATACTTATACTACATTCTACAGCCGGCCATACTTTGAAGGCCAGCTGGATACATAAGACTAGAAAACAAAATCAAATGTAGAGTCAAATGGCAGATTGCCTTTTGACTTGTGACTATGACATGCCATAGCTCACATCCTAATATATTACAAAAAGGATAAATTACAGTTGAAAGTAAGGCAGATTTGATCATTCAAACATCTAGTAACTACTCTTGAATCACTCTACAAGCTGAAAGTAAGGCAGATTCAATCAGAAAACAAAACAGAGTTCAAGAATCAGAGGATGAAGGCGTTCTGTAGGGAGAAAGATATTGTACATCAATTCACGTCTGCCTACACTCCACAGATGAATAGGGTTGCTGAAAGAAAGAATTGTAGCTTGATATAGACAGCAAGAACGATGTTAGCCGACTCTAAACTGCATATTCAATTTTTGAATAAGGAATTGGCTAATGCATGCTACACTCTCAATCAAGTCTTGGTGGTCAAACGTCATGCTATAACATGTTATGAGCTGCTCCAGCGACGTAAACCAAACTTGGAGTATCTCGAACCATTTGGTGCACCATGCATGTTGCTGAAGAAAACTCAGACTGGGAAGTATAGTGAGAAGGCTGAAGAATGTATTTTTCTTGGATACAGTATACCAGACAAGAGAGTTTATAACAACTCAACGGGTCAGGTAGAAGTATGGTGCAATGTTGATGTTCAAAGATGCACCACCCCCTTGCTGGAAAAGGACCTTCATTCTTCTTTGACTATGATGGATTTTTTAAGTCCCTCTACTTACCTCCCTCCATTCCTGATGATGTGTTATCGACTCCCTTCCTGATGATGTGTTATCGACTAAAATGATGTTAGATGTTCTGAACACTCCTCCATAAGACTCGACATCATCGGTTCCACTAGACGATTCTTCTAGTCATTCAGGGGGAGAGCTTGAAGTAAGTGACTCATCCTCTGATGATGAAGCAATTGACACTATAAAAGTGGATTAGGAGGACCAGGTTCCTGCTAATGAAAGTACACACGCATCAGATCTTGATGCCTTTGAAAGTTCTGAACCTCATGCTCCAACAACTATAGATATTGAACTTGGGATTCAAAATCTGAATCAAGAAGTAGTTATTCCCACCACTCCCGGATCTCGAATTAATGACCATCATCCCCTGGAACACATCATTGGGGATGTACTATCGGGAGTGTAGACACAAAATCAGCTATACTCAGCTGATTATGCCACAGTCATGGAAAAAGGCTATCTTCACGATGGTGCTTATCGATGTTTTTTGTGTCTCAATTTGAGCCAAAATATGTAAGTGAAACCTTAAATGATGAGGCATGGGTTAGTGCTATGCAAGAAGAACTCCTACAGTTCAAGAAGTTAGGAGTATGGACCCTTGTGGATAGACCAAAAGGCGCTAAGGTGATTGGCACTAAATGGGTCTTGAAGTGTAAGAAAGATGATCAAGGGGTAATAATCATAAATAAGGCTCGGCTTGTGGTTCAAGGGTTTAGACAAGTTGTAGGCATTGACTACAATGAAGTGTTTGCAGTTGTGGCTCGCATGGAAGCAATTCGTATCTTTCTAGCCTATGCATCCTACATGAAGATTAAAGTTTATCAAATAGATGTAAAAAGTGCATTCCTTCATAGTGAAATCCGTGAGAAAGTCTACGTCAGTCAACCTGAAGGATTTGAGGATCCTTATCATCGGGATAGAGTTTATAAACTGGACAAGGCTCTCTATGGGCTCCATCAAGCCCCTAAAGCCTGGTATGAGAAACTCTCAACTCATCTAGTGAAATATGGTTTTCGCAGAGGAGTCATTGACTACACATTATTCATTAAAGAAAAGGATGGTGATTTACTGCTGGTACAGATATATGTGGATGACATAATCATCAATTCCAAAAATGAAGAATTATGTAAAGAATTTGAATCTGTAATGAAAGCAGAGTTTGAGATGAGTGCTATGGGGGAGATGAAGTTCTTCCTTGGATTACAGGTGGATCAGACACCAAAAGGAATCTTCTTGCATCAGTCCAAATATGTAGGTGATATCCTCAGTCGGTTCGACATGGAGAATGCTTCAGTTGCTGGAACTCCACTTGCCACAAACCATGACGTGGCCCCCGACAAAAATGGTGATTTGTTGATGCTACCATGTAATAGGAATGATCGGATCTCTTATGTATCTCACATCCTCTCGTCCTGATATTATGTATGCCACGTGTCCTTGTTCCAGATATCAGGCAAAACCTAAAGTAAATCATCTCATAGGAATTAAACGGATTTTTCGTTATTAGAAGGGTACTCCAACACTCGGGTTGTGGTATCCTCATGAGGATGACTTTGAGCTTACAGCGTATAGTGACTCGGACTATGGTGGTTGCAAGATGAATTACAAGTCAACATGTGCGGGATGTTAGTTCTTTAGTAGACGGTTAGTCACTTGGCAGTGTAAGAAGCAAACATCTATTGCTCTGTCAACATGTGTAGCTGAATATGGTTCATCCATATGGTCGATCACAAAGAAAGACCCCAATGTGCATCCTTTGGGGTAGCTAAACCGCACACCATTGAGCTAACACCTACATCGGGTGTGCACCTCCATACATTTGCTTGGAAGCCTTTCTTACATTCATTCATTCATTCATTCATTAATGCATGCATTCATCATCATGTTCCTCTTTCATTATCTTTCACTTTACGTTACATAATACATTCGTTCATTCATTATCATAAAACGTAAAGCCACGGTAAAGATAAACATACGTCATAATAAGGAACATAAACAATCATACAGTCATCATCATGCAGAGCATCATACATACATCACATACATCATGTATAATCATCATACATCATCATTATGTATATGCATCAATCACACATCATTACATGCCCAACATACCATCTATGACCCTAAAAGTCAACTTACATAACCCCCGGGAATCTCCTAGGTCAAACCTACATTACCTCTTTTTCTCCGAAAAGTTAGATTTTTACCAAGTGTTCATCCGCATTGAACTTACTACTCATCCGCATTTGATTTACTTCATCCGCATTAACTTACTCTATCCGCATTTGTCATCCGCATTTGCCTAACTCATCCGCATTTCATATACTCAGTCAATGTTCATCCGCATTGACTTACTCTATCCGCATTTGTCATTCGCATTTGCCTAACTCATCCGCTTTTCATATACTCAGTCAATGTTCATCCGCATTGACTCACTTTGCTAATCCGTATTTCCATACTTAGTCAATGCTCATCCGCATTGACCTTATACATATTGACTTACTTTTCTCATCCGCATTTCCATACATAGTCAATGCTCATCCGCATTGACCTCATCCGCATTGACTTACTTTGCTCATCCGCATTGCTTTTCAACACTTATGCAGATTCTAAAACTTAACATATGAGCCTTAAACATCAGATTTCAATTCACCATTCATCATGTTCTAAGCTTACATCATACATTCTAAGTCTTAGAAACATCATCATCAATCAGCAAGCATGAACATAATCACACATCATAACATAACATCATCATACACACTTTCAAACATGAGGGTCCGAAACTCAGTTAATGAAAACATACATTCATGCAATTCTAGCCCCAAAATTAGTTAAAACAGGTAAAAGAGGGGTCCTAGAACTCACCTGTGCAGCTCTTGAGTATGGCTTCTTCCAAACTCGTTTGCAAATTGAATTCAACCGCCTAGAAACCCACTAAAAACTTACCCGAACACATATAATCACACATAAGCATTAACCCGAGGACATAACTGGTTAAGGACACCATAAAAAACATAAATTCTTACCTTGAATTCGAATTTTTTCAAGTTCTTCCTTCAAATCCGAGAATTTGTTGCTCCCAGCTACTCTCTTTCTCTAGAACCCTAAGATCAGTGATGTATGTGACATATGGGCGGCCATACCACCTTTTACACCCAATTTTCAAACATTTTGTCCTTTTGGACACTTTTTACCCCTAGACTTGGGTTTTATTTCTTTTCCTTCTTTTCTTTCACTTTATTCATTCTTTCCTTGACTTTATAATAACCGGGTGTTACACAACATAATAGATGTGTAGACCTCATTGGTAATTTAAATTCAAACTAAGTTGTTCAACTTGCTGTAGGTTCCCATCTTATCCCTGGTTAACACAATCAACGCATTTCCAATAAGGGGTGACGAACAAAATAAACGCAACAAATGTGTGTGGATGACCATAAAAATGAGCAAAGCACATAGAAAAACTACTAAATGCAATGAAACTAATGACTAATGTTGTTGGTGTGTTATTTGCAAACGAAAAACAAATGCTCTAACAAGAAGATAAGTTGTATGCCTCTCTGCTGTGCGGTGGCACTAACCCGAGGATAAGCATAACGTAAATATTCTAGAATTCATTGTTGTTTACACCTCTCTGTTGTGCGATGGAACTGACCTGAGGCTTGGAATCTCTATGACAGCTCTTAGAATAGTTTCTTCTTGAAATATACCCGCAGACCGCTCAAAAATCTCATAAGGAATGTTGATTACCATATAAGTGTGGGATCCACAAATTCTTGATGAAATAATTAAACCTAACTCATCACCGATGTGAGTCAAAAATCTGTGTATGGATTTAAGTGGAGAAATATACTGACAATCATTGTGGCTGCAACTCTTGACAGTCAAAATCATTGTGTGCATCTTATAGCTCTAGTATGATTTCCTGAAAGTGCTATTGACTCTCGGACAAAATAAGAATCTAGCATCAAAGTGTTTATTAAAATGTCCCAAATGATTATGATATACCTGTATGATTTCATAATGAATCTCTCCAGAAATGATCAAATTAACTTCAAGCTATTCTGTCCAGGAAGAAAAATCTGTTAGACGTTTTCTAAAAGATTTCAATCCATCTCAAATCAAAAACACAAAAATATGTCTTGTTTTGTTTTAAATTTCAAGTTTGTTTTTCTGTTTTCTAGTCTTTTGTTACGTAAAATTCAGACTATACAACTAGATGAAATCTATGAATCACTCACTAAAAGTGGTCACGTCTGAGGTGACCAATCGGTTCTAAATAAAAAGGATTAGATCTGAGGTGATCAAACGGTTTTAAATTAAAAGAATCATGTCTAAGATGACCGGTGTTCATAATGTTTTATATCAAAAGGTAAAAGTTTAAGTGTTTGAAAGTGTATGAGGTCAAACCCATAAGTATGTGCCAGTCACACGATTGGACCATATGTATGAGCTAGTCACACAATTGGACCATAAGTATGAGCCAGTCACACGATTAGACCATGAGTATGGGGCAACCATGCGATTGGATCACCAAAATGAACCAATCGTACGAATGGATGAAGAAGTATAAGCCAGTCGCACAACTGAACCGCAGTCGCTCGAATGAAGCATGCATATGGGTCCAGTCGCACGACTGAACATTAAGATAGTATAAATAGAGGGGTGAGTCGGTCTCATTCCTTACCACCCTTCAAAGCTCTCAAAAACCTCTCATACGCAAACACTCTGCCCAAATTTCTTTTACTTTAATTACTCACTGATTCTGATTCTAACTGTTGTCCTACTCATCTACAGGTACTGTGAGAATGAAATCGACCATAATGACCAGTGTAATCAAACCCTAAATGACCTATAGATTAAAATCAAGAAATGAGAATAACTCTTCAAAATAGACCACTTAAATGAACATAATCATTGATTTAAAAGACAATAAGTACTATGTCGAGTCCCTGCGAATCTAATAAGTCTAAACACGAAGTCTAATTTAAATTATTGACCAAGATTCGATGTTAGAGTGTCGAAGATAGCAATATGCGAATGGACACTCCGTATGAACCTCATTCGCACGATTGAGCCAGGCACACGATTCAATCGCACGAATGAATCAATCGGTGACTCAGTCGCACGACTGACTCAATCGCATGGCTTAACATACGACTAAGTTCAGTTGCAGATATAATCGCACGACTGTACTCAACCACAGGCTCAATCGCACGCTGAACTCAGTCGTATGGTTCAATCGCACGACTTAACCAGTTTGATAAAAAACAGTTTAAGTTTCAACTGTCATCTCCTATACACAACTCTAATGTATATGTTTCTTGTGTTTTAGCAACATGGCTTATAGAGGGACGATGAGCACCAAGCACAATATCTGTGCTCACTTAGATGCTACTACTCGGAATGCTTCCAAATTTGCTGGGATCATAGCCTTTCGGAGGAGATCCATGATCTTCAAGGCTATATCTACACCCTACATGCGATACAGATCACTACAGCAAACCTTCTAGGAAGGTGCTACAGTTAACAAGTCTACAGAGCCCCACAGTATCCGGAGCTCAATCTTCAGACAAGAGATTAGTATTTCTGTAGACGATCTAATGCGAGTCCTGGATCTGTGTAAGGCCCCGTTCCCAGGACGCTTACAACTGGTCATTCATCGCATTCAAAACATAATTTTTGTCATCTTACATAAAAACGTCGCAGCGGAAACTTTTAAAACAATATCTCGTTTAAATATAAAAGTTTTTGCAAACAATGCTTCATTATCACCTTACAAAATTCATGTTACATTTTATTACAAAAGCCTTATAATATTGGATGCCCTTTATAATAAGCTGAGTAGCCGCCCCGTGCCATCCTCAGCAACATACCGGCCAGCTGGAAACACATCAAAGTCAGCGTTGCTTAGTGAGTTCTAGTTTTATAAACAAAACATACTTTTCTTTCGTAAAACCGTTCTTTTACTTTCTTTCAAATTCATACTATACTTTACATTCGCTCGTGATCATACATCATACGTACACATAGATAATATCATTATTATCTTCATCATTACGTTCGTTAACTTTCGTTCATTCAATGTACGTTATTATCTTTCACTTTTCTCGAGATCCGGTCAGACTTTACCCTCTTCGTGGCACTCAGCCATGATTACTGAGGTCGAATGACAAGGATCCGTATCGCACATTATTATAATAATTCATTAACGTTCGTTACATACATAGCGCACGTTCGCACATTTCATACTTTTATTATCATTCATTTCTCGTCTAGATCCTGTCAAGCTTTACCTTCCTCATGGCACTCAGCCATGATTACTGAGGTCGAATAACAAGGATCCCGTTCGTTCATTATCACACTTTTGCTCAAATCGCACCTTCGCATCATCGTATCCAAAGTACATATCGCACGGATCGCACACATAAGGAAGCCAGAATCGCATGCTATCTCATGGGTTAGCCATGATCGCATGCTATATAAACCACATGAGGCAGCCAAAATTGCACGCTACCCTTATGCCGTCCATCGCACATATCTCACTAATCGCACCATCGGAGTGGTCACGAATACCGACTCCCACTGTGTGTGTGAGAACTCTCGGGGTTTAGCCAGAATCGCACGCCATCTCATGGGTTAGCCAAGATCGCACGCTATATAAAGCACATGAGGCAGCCAAAATTGCACGCTACATAGCACACGGTAAATACCACGTCGCACGTATCGGAGCAGTTACTTAAACAGAACTCCCACTCTGTCTATGTCCCCTTGTGAGTAAGCCAAGAACGCACGCTATGATACACACACAGTTGAGCTAACAACTCTCAATGAGTCATTATCCTCCTTTCTTTCGTTTGCAAGCCATCCTTACTCTCATTCATTCATTTATGCTCGCATTCATTCATTACATTCCTCTTTTCATTATCTTCCACTTTACGTTACTTAACACTTTCATTACATTCATTAATGTTCAACGCTAAGCCAAGGGAAGACATACATACATAATAAGGAACATACACATAATCATAAACATACATCATCACCATACATGCATCATCATACATACATAACACACATCTGACATACAATGCATCACACGCACCGCCAGGCATACATCACACATAACATCATACACATCATCGTCGTCAACTCATCAACATACATTGTCTTGCATCATCCATGCCCATCTCATCATCTACAACCCCGAGGGTCCGAGTCTAAGTCCGCACTTTCCGAAAGTTGGACAATACTACAGTCATTCGGGCGTATGGACACCCTTCAGTCGCCTAGCCTCCATGCGACTGACCCTTAATCCGGGTGACTGTCCCTTCATCCAGGTGACTGGACCTTTATTCGGGTGACTGGACCTTCATTCGAGTGACTGGCCCTTCATTCGGGTGACTAGACCTTCATTCGGGTGACTCGCCTTCATTCTCCCTCCAATCGGCCGAATGGCCTTCATTCTCCCTCCATTCGGCCGAATGGCCTTCATTCTCCCTCCAGTTGGCCGAATGGCCTTCATTCTCCCTCCAGTCGGCCGAATGGCCTTCATTCTACCTCCAGTCGGCCGAATGGCCTTCATTCTCCCTCTAGTCGGCCAAATGGCCTTCATTCTCCCTACAGTCGGCCGAATGGCCTTCATTCTCCCTCAAGTCGGCCGAATGGCCTTCATTCTCCCTCCGGTCGGTCGCCTAGCCTTAGCTGATGCAGAATGCAGTTCATCCTGACTGCAGCCGAGGGTTTTCGGCCTCCAAACTCATCTAAACCATTTTAAGCCCATATCGACCATCCTAAACCTTAGGGAAACATACCCCGACCTCATTCAAGCATACTGAAGCACGAAATCAAGTCCCAAACGAATCATACACATGCACAAATGCATAAAAACGGGTTTACACCCAAAAACTCGAAAAAGGGTTTTTAGATGCGTTCCATCCCCAAAATCTTTCAAAATCGTGTAAGAGAGGGGTCCTAGAACTCACCTTAACGATCCCGTCGAGTAGAGCTTCGATTTGACACGCTACTCGTCGATTTCCATGCTCGAATCAACCCGAACCAAGCTTTTCTCCTCTGTTCTCCATCCCTTCTACTCTCCTCATTTCTTGGCTGAAAATGGCAAGAATGGGGTGTCTTCCCCCTTTTATATTCCCATTCATCGAAGTTTCTCTCGTTGGCGAGTTTGGTCCATCGACTTTGGACTTTATTTATTTCTCTTCTTTCATCGGCTTCAAAGAAAATTTTCGGGCGTTACAAGTCCACCCCCTTAAATAGGTTTCATCCCTGAAACCTGTTGTTCCTTGAACCATTGCGGGCAATATTGTCTCATCTCTTTTCCAGCCTCTCACCTGAAATCCAATTGCTCTACGTCGTTTATCAACATACGACTTCTGGTCTATCTTTGGCTACTTCCATCAAGGCTTTGATCCTTTTGAGTTTCTCAGTCGTAGCCTCAGTCACTTCAATATTTCCCAATCGTCATTTGGTACTCGGCCTTCACTTGTAGACAAGTAAGGAATTTACTCACTTATGTCATCATATCACGCTTCATACCTTACATCGGCCAAGTAGGCAATACGTCCACGTCTCACGCGCTTTCCCGCCACTGCCATCGAAATCACCTTCGGAATCGTGGTGGCTCGATCGCCTTAAATCGTCTGTCGTGATCCCGTCGGGCGCTGTCAACCGTATCATCATTTTGCAACACACCATGTTCGCGTCGTAGTCCGCCAAACAATCCTCTCCTAGGACTACATCGAAGGGTGTATCTATATTCTTACCGCTAACAGGCAACTTAGCACAGAAAGCAACAAGAATGGAACTTTTACCAGCGCCAAAATCGAATAACATATAGGCTAAGAGTTGATTTACTAGAAACGTACCTGACACGACATCGGGGTCCGTCCTAGCTTCTTCCGATCTTCTTCACTCCCGAACCTTCCGCCCTTGGCTTCTTACAATCCCTGCTCATGTGGCCAATTTCTCCATAATTGTAACATCTCACATTTCCACATTCTCTAGCCACATGACCAGGCTTCCCACACTTAAAGCAAGTGTTTGGTACCCTTTTGCATTCTCCTGAATGCTCCATCCCGCATTTACCACATTTGTTCGTCCCCGCACCAGGTGTGACCATACGGTGGTCATCCCCCCGGGCGCGCTTATTATTCATCGAGTCACCACCACGTCCAGTTCTCTTTCCCTTCCAGTTCTGGTTTCCATCACCTTTTTCTCCGTCTTCAGCCACCACCACCACCATAGTTCTTTCATCATACAACCTCCCCGCCAAATCAACTGTCGAGCTAAACGTGCTCGGTCGGGCAGCGATCATGTGCCTGCGGATGTCCGCTGGCAAGCCCTGAATATACCTCTTGATCTTTCGCAAAAGGTGTGTCACCTAATCCGGCACCAGTCGTGCCATCTCGTTGAATTTGGTGGTGTAATGTTGGTGCGTCATCGTTCCCGCCTCCAGCTGCAGGAACTCTCTTTCAACTTTATCCATCTCACGGTGAGGACAGAACTCATCAATCACCAGCCTTTACAACTCCGGCCATCTCATCCTCCCGATAGCCCTGCTTCCCTCAACTTGGACTATGTTGTCCCACCAGCACAAAGCTGAGTCCACAAAAGAGTGGGTAGCAAATTTTACTTTTTGATCATCTCGGCACTCGCTAATATTTAAAACAGCTTCCATTTCCCTCACCCATCGGTGAGCAGCAGCAGCAGTGCCATTGTCATCAAAAGTTGGGGGCTTGCATCGTTGAAACGCCCCATAGTTACAGCCCCGTGCCGCCTCCGGCGCAGGCTCTTCCTCCTCTTCCTCTTCGTCATCGAAGAAAACCGTTTTAGTCTCGGGTCGTCTCCTTTCGCCCGAAGGTCTACCCCTTTCCTGTCTCTCCCCATCTCTAACAGCCTTTATCACTTCGGTCACCACAGATGGTAGGATAGTCTGCATGGCCTGATGCACTTCCTACGCAACCGCCTCTCTCATCGAGGCTCTCAGGTTAGCAATTTCATCACCGCCCTCCGGATGAGGGGCCTCGGGTTCTTCATGAACCACCTTCTCCACCCTAGGTCTTCCTCTCGTGACCCATGGTTCAGCACCACGTCCACCACCGCCTCCACCTTGCGAAGCCTTAGAAGATCTACCACTAGCTATCTTCTAACACACACTGAAAGATTCAAACACCAACACGATCATTCAAGGGAACAGCTCAGTTTATGTCAAGTATAGTAAGTCCCTAATTACAATGGCCAGTTATGATTAGCCACTTACTTTACTCTTCATACCCCAAGCATTACCTGTCCTGACTACATCAATATTTAAATCCATCAGCAACACATAAACCACATAACATGCGCACGTTATACCGGTTTACTTTACAAAAAATACCTGATGGCACGCAGCTACTCAGATTGGCATCCCTTTCCTTTCCGTCCCATTCTCAGTTTAAAATTAGGTTTTTAAAAATATTTACCCAATTCACTTAAACTTTAGCTCTGATACCAACTTGTAAGGCCCCATTCCCAGGACGCTTACAACTGGTCATTCATCGCATTCAAAACATAATTTTTATCATCTTACGTAAAAACTTCGCAGCAGAAACTTTTAAATCAATATCTCGTTTAAATATAATAGTTTTTGCAAACTATACTTCATTATCACCTTACAAAATTCATGATTCATTTCATTACAAAAGCCTTATAATATTGGATGCCCTCCATAATAAGCTGAGTAGCCACCCCGTGCCATCCTCAGCAACATACCTGCCAACTAGAAACACATCAAAGTCAGCATTGCTGAGTGAGTTCTAGTTTTATAAATAAAACATACTTTTCTTTCGTAAAACAGTTCTTTTACTTTCTTTCAAATTCATACTATACTTTACATTCGCTCGTGATCATACATCATACGTACACATAGATAATATCATTATTATCTTCATCATTACGTTCGTTAACTTTCGTTCATTCAACGTACGTCATTATCATTCACTTTTCTCGAGATCCGGTCAGACTTTACCCTCTTCGTGGCACTCAGCCACGATTACTGAGGTCGAATGACAAGGATCCGTATCGCACATTATTATGATAATTCATTAACGTTCGTTACATACATAGCGCACGTTCGCACATTTCATACTTTTATTATCATTCATTTCTCATCTAGATCCTGTCAAGCTTTACCCTCCTCAT